>BPLR01005356.1:0-25492 GCA_021605095.1 Caerostris extrusa | reverse complement strand
AGATGAGATTCTACATGTGCAGTCTTTAAGATATGAACTTATAGTAAAGAAACGATTAATTTTTCTTTTAAAAGTTTTATTAATTTTACTTAAATAACAATTGAACAACCTGAAATAAACACAAAAAACACTAAACAAATTTAAAAAATAGTTCTCCATATACTGCAATAGAGATTAAGCTGAAATACCACCAAATAATAAGATCACATTGGGAAAAAGTCAGTCAATCAGAAGCCTGATTTAGGCTTTAAGATTGCTCATGTTTTGAGATGTGGATCTGGGGTATTTGATTAGAATCCAGTTTCTTTAACTGTACATTTTGAATGAACTTTTATGAAGTTCTTAACATATTTCACAAAATGTAGCGAATTCCTCCGTCTCAATGTATCGTCATGAGCAATTTGACAGATATTTTGATTTCAATAGAGTAATACCAGAATGCTAAATACTATCAGTATTAACAAATGTATTGAATCATTTTGAAGTATGTAGTTCTTTAACAGATTAATTTGATTTTCAGTTAAAATAATTTTTAATTTTAAGGAAACATAAAAAATCTTGAACACATATGTAAACATATACAAATTAAAAGTAATGGTTATAGCCACTGTTAATTAAATATTATTACTTGTATGAATTTTACCATTCAGATCGTAAAGACATTGTATTGTGTTGAAATAAAGGGGCTTTGAAAAGCATTTTCCCAACCTTAAATTACTTTCTTTCCGAATTTTTACACTTTCATTTTATTTTTACTAAAAATACAAATAAAAAGTTTGGTATCTTGCCAAAATTGAATATGAAAAGATTTATGTTTTTAAGTCAGTCTTGTTTAAGTTTTTCGCTTTTAGCTGTGCCTAAATGCTTTTGAGTACTTCATTCATCATATTCTGCGTGAATCCTTTGAAATACGTGATTTCTTGAAGCAACAATTGAATGATATTTTATGGTAGACTAAATCGATTGTACAACTATATATTATATAATTTATTCGTTTTAATGATAGATATGTAATTTAATAATAACTCTTTTCTTAATAGCATGTTATTTTATAATCTAAATTAAATTAAAATAGTTCTAAATATGATATGTGTAAATCGTCAGTAATTATAAAAAAAAAAGTTTTACTCTTATAATGATTTACTATTGAATGTTTTGATTTTTAGAATTCATTAATCATTGGCAAAATTATTAAAAAAATTTAAATACAAACATTTTTTAAAATTAGATATTATGTATCGATTTTATCACTTAATTTCGTTATTTTGTTGTTGTTGTATTGTGTCTAATCCTCTGTGTCCTGCAGTGCAAGGACAGACATCCCATGAGTTTCTTACTCATGGATGGATAAAAAGGGCAGATTCTGTTGTGATGATGGAGCACCCGTAGGTAGAAGTCTGACTTGGCTCCGTGTCGCTGAAGAAAGAGGACAGTGCCTTCCCAGAAGAATTTAGGGGTAACAACCTCGACAGCATTTGCGTATCATATGGGAGAAAACTCGGAAAAGCTCTCATTAGGTAGTCCGACTAACGTCTTGTTGCTGCTCTGTTGAAGCAAGATGTTGAACATCCCAAACGCCATCGACTATCCTCGTTTTGTTGAAACAGTATCTAGTCTCCAGCGGATTGAACCTCAGGCCTAATACTCATCAGCGGCTTTGTCACTAAACCAGGGGTAAAAAATAAAAATGTACTACGTAGAAGTTAAGTACTAAAAATAAAAATGTACTACGTAGAAGTTTTTTTTTGCACTGTTTTTGTCTTGATTTTCAGAACTTATTAATAATCGATAAAAATTAAAAAAACAATTAACAACAACAAACAACAAAACAATCATTCTTTAAAGTTGGGGCCTGATGGCCGAGTGACTAGCTCTGTGGAGCTTGGGGCTGCAGGTTTCGGGTTCGAGTCTCATGGATTGCCATGGATTCTTGTAGTGGCTCGAAATACACTTTAAACTGTAGGTCCTATTCTAATACTAGTGACTTGATGTGGTGTAGGGATGACAAACCTACCTCGTAAAACATCTCCCTGCCTCGAAATCTGCCACTACAGACGGTCTTGGCCCATCAAGGCGTTTTTAAGCCAGCGGATAGTAAAGAAGAAGAGGATTCTTTTAAAATTAGATGTTACGCATTAATTTTATCATTTGATTTCATCACTTTGTAAGATTTTCTTGATGTTTTAAAACCATGATTAATGTTTTTCATTATATAAATGCTTCACATTTTTATCACTCTTGAATGTTATTTTTTTACACAATTCCGAATTCTATAAGGCATATCACATAATAAAAATTTTTGACGGAAAAAATATATTTTTTATCATAAAAAAAATGATAGACCGAAAACTATCATATTTCAACAAAGATAACTGTAATAGAATTGAAACGTTGAAGTCATAAATATTTAAAGTCAACATCATAATCGTAGTCATTTTCATCATATCCAAGAACATTTCATCAACAGGGAATGGTCTACTAATGACGTAGCAATCAAAAAGAAGTGTGTGCAAGATATCTAGAAGTTTGGGCACTTATTGAGTGAGGAAGGTGGATAAATCAATTTAATGGATGAGGGAAAAATCAATTCAAATCACCTTAAGTGCATTTTAGAGGAATAGTGTCTTCTTTGATAAGTATATGTGAAAATGAGAAACAATTTAAAAGCACTTCATATTTGGCGTTATCATTTAGCAACCTCATTTTTTACAATGAGGAATATTGATTTATTGTGCTATTTTGGGGAAAATTATTATCTTTAGTGTCTCCAAAGTACCTCAAAATGAAATTTGTATATTCACCTTGACAGCTTTGTAATGATCCTTGAAATAAAAAAAAAATGTCTTTTTAGCTTTTTGACATTTTTCTTTTTAAAATATTTTTATATTGAATTTTTTAAATAATTAATCAAATTTTTAACAATTAATTATAAAAACAGTTGTGTATATATGTAGATTTTTTTTTCGAATATAAGAGATGTTAATTTTAAATTTGAAGATTCCCTAAAACAGCAGGAGAGTAAAAATTGAAATGTTTCAGCTGTTTGAAATGAATTAGTTTAATTTTCATTTTTTAATAATTATTCATTAAAAAAATTTATAGATACAAAATCTATAGCTAGAGAAAAAGATAAGAGATAGGTAATATACTAAAACAACTTGTTAAAAAATGACAAATTTCTTAATTTAAACTAAATGATAAATTTAAGGCAAAATTTTTTTCTTATTTTCCGTGGTCACACAAACGCACAAGCACAAGCATCCATGAGCAAAACACACACACAGTAAGTAGCATTTTTCACACGAGAAGAGTTGTGGCATTTCATTCCCAGGAGAGAGGAATGTATACTCTTTGACATACAATAAAAACCTATAACTCAAATTTGACAGCAAATAAACAGTATTGTGGGTAGTTATATTACATGCAATTAGTGTTTTATACTAATGAAAACAACCTTCCACTCAAATCTGATAGCAGATATTCAGTTTCGTGGATAATGAGACCTCATCAAATTAGCGGATTGTCTGTTTGATCTTCACAGATAGAAACATTTGCATATGGAATATAGGCTACAACATTATTTGTTGCATCATGATTGATGATAGACCATGGACTGAGAAAGTGTCTACTCAAATGAGAAGTGAGGGAAACTGACCCCTTTTCTTGACGGATTTTGGAGAAGTAAACGAGAGTTCTACGACGAGCCGGCGAAGAGTGTTGTTTTCTCTTGTTCTCTGAAATGACAGAACAGGCCGGAGTTTCCATCTGTTTCAAAAGTTATCCCGCCGGTTTTTTGTATCACGCAGTGTGATAATTAAAGTCTGCCGCAGACCTGGTGGAATAGATTCGACGTAGAATCGAGAACTCTGAAAATCTCCGTTTTTAGAGTAAAATACACTTTGTGAATCAAATTTAAATCTTTAATTTTCATTTTCTTGTAAATAATAAATTGTATTAACCCAGAGTTCTGTATATATAATAATGGTTATAAATAAAAATTAAAGTTCTCCCATAAACCTGAAAGTGGCTCTCTTCTTGAAGCCGTTATAGGTCTAGTATAGGTTGAGACGTTACACATACACATTTATTATATATATTTTTTATGTATATATTTATTTATATATACAAGGCGCATTATAATATAGATACTGCACTTTACTTTATATTAAATTATATATTTACTTTGTATCCACAACAGTTGGTCATACATATACATTTCCAATCAGAACAAATTTTCATTTGAGATAAGCATTCAAGATCGGCATTTTTATATTTTAAAAATCAATATTGGTGGATGTACAAAAATCTAACTTTTTATACAGTCCCCAGTTCATAATATATTTAGTATAACTCATTCTAACAAATGTAACACAATTAAACCGCGATATTTAATGTTGAAGTATGAGAGTTTTTAGTTTTTTTTTTATCTGGGGTTAAATTATAAAATTAAGTGGTAGAATATAAAGGAGATACTGTTCAAAATATTAACCATCGTCGGAATGCACAATGAAATGTGGGACAGTACTGAGTCTTGGACTCATAGTTTGCATAAATCTGTTACAATACAGGAAAGAAAACATCATCCGCATAGGTTGGCTCAGTAATATGTACTTGTTCCTATCATATATACTCAATCATATATACAGGTATATATGAGTATATAATCAGTTATGTATACTCATATATACTTATTCTTCATGTATTCCCAGAGGTAAAAATTCAGGAGAATCAAATTGTTGTGACCATTCTACGGCTTTAAATACCTCAGTCAATTTTTGTCTCCCAGAAGTGAAACTTTTATGTTATCTTTATTAGAGGGAGTGTAAAGTTTTACTAAATATAACTATAGGGACTGAAGGACTGTATAAAAAGTTAAGTTTTTCTTTAACCAATATTGATTTTTTTCGAAATAAAATGCCACATCAAGAATAATAATGCCCTTTAAAACATTTTTGTCATTGGAAGTATATGTTTATGACCAACGGTTGCGGAAATAAAGGTTAGATATCGATATTAGGTTTCACTCTGTGTAAATAAATAAATACACAGATATAGATATAGATATACATATAGATAGAGACGGTAGAACGAGAGAGGCATAGATCCAATACCCTTTTTCGTACAAAATTCTTTGATAATGATACAGCATAACATTTTTCATTTTGCTAATCTCTGATTAATTTTGCTTATCTGTGATTAATTTTTGATATTGTAAATATTTATTACTAATAAAATTTTAATAAGTAAATAAAAAATATTTTAAATAATTTCTTTCTTAATAATTTAGAAAAAAATTTCCTTAACTGAAATGAAATTGGTTATTAAAGGGCAGATTTTTCTTTAAGAAATGGTAGTTTAATTTCCAAGATAAAATTTCGAGAAATATTTCAGAGAAAATAACATTAATCATCAGCAAAAAAAAAAAGATAAACTATTATTGTACGTTAATTATGCTGCCGCATTAAATATTATTTATGGTAAAAGAATATGAAAGAAAGAAAAATTATGTATGGTCATCATATATAAAGAGCTTTATATTTAGATAAAAACCTCTAGCTGAGGTCAGAAAGAGAATATACCTTTTTTTTAATAAGAATAAATGGAGTGGTAGATATTTCCTGCGAGGTTAAAGTTGTTTTTCTAGTTCTCTATTGTGATATCGAATAATAAACCTTTTCTACCAAAATGAGTTTTTCTTTATTTTGATTGATTATTTAACCTTACTGTAATTAAATTACAAGTTATATCAAGATCTCATAAGAAGCTTTTATGCCATTCCAGTACTCTATGTGTTTATTGAAATAATAATATTAACGTAACATTTTTTTTTAGTTTAGCACAATAAACATACTTTCTCCCAATATAAATATAATTTTTTCAATTAGAAATGTCTTTGTGTAATCTCTTATGATTTATTATAAATAATAACCAGACTAAATAGAGACTAAGCCTTGTATTCATTTGAAAGACTTTGTTTAACTCTTTGTTGAAATGTTGTCTTGCCATTTAATGTATGATGATTAATTTATTACACTGTATTAAAGATTTCAAGCTTAACATCAAGATAGGCGCTAATTAAGTTCGTATAGGACCAGAAAATTGTAAGAAAAATATACATACCAAAAAGTTATAATCACAACAATATATAACATAGCATTCTGCGAAATTAATTTTAATTTGTAGAATTAAGCGATGAAACATATTTCAGCACGAGGAATAGGAATATTGAACTTTTTTGTAAACATCCATTGTTTATTTCTTCCTGAAAATTTATCAAAGCGTTGGTACGTAATTTTACCGTCAATAAGCCTTTTAATACCTAAAGTCTGGCTGTCTAGCTGGATACATTTAAATGCAAATAAATTTCTTTTATTTTTACTACATCTTATTGTGAGCCATATGAAATATCTTAAGCGAGACAGTAAGACAATGCTTGTTAGATGTGAGTTTTGCCTGATAAACTTTGTCTGAGCATATTTTTCTCTGAATTCTATTAGCATAAATCTTGTTGTCTGAGTTTTAAAAGGTGGACATTTAAGTATAAATCAAAGATACCAAACAAAGTGGGAATAGCAGGAGGCCCACAATGCAACAGGATAGTGTTGAAACTAATGATAGTTTATAGTTTGAAACCACCCCCTATTCTGTAAAAAAGGGAATTTACTACCATTAGATGGACTTTTCTGGATTTTCTGAGATTAGTTCAATAACATGTACAGTTTCTGTTCTAAAAATGGCAAGTTAAGGCTTTGAATGACCATGTTACTGTTTGCAGTGACACATAACGGAAATTTTAAAAATTAATACGACATTATTGTATTTAAATAAGCTAAATGCATAGTTCCCTCAAAGAAAAGAACAAATTAAACAATATGAAATTCGCATATTGTATAGCCATCAGATAAATTGTAAAGATATTATTATAGCTATTTATTTAAAAATAATTTTTCGTAAAAGAGATATTTATTAAAATTTTCTTTTTTAGTTCAAATAAGAAAGGGATTTTTAACAGCTTTTGCTACATAGTACCTTATCAGTAAAGCGAAGGCCAAAATTTTCTTGCTTAGTATTTATTTCTAAATTCGTATAATAAATATTAAACTAATTGATATTAATATTAAAGTAATTAAAAACATAAATGTTATAAATAATGGAACTTTTTATGTAAGAAATTCAAGTATTTAACTAAAGTAAAATGTGTGAATTCTCATTTCGTTGTTAAAGCAGCATGAGCATGAGCAATTGATGAATAAACTGATTTTTTTCTAGTTTCAACTCGTGATATTATGTTATTCGATGCGAAATTATATTTTATTTGACAAAGAAATAATATTATTGCAAATACGAATGACAAAATGACCTGTGATAAATGCTGATTTTACGGATTTCTAAATTATCACTTTATGCTTGAATGATGAATATTACTAGAAGCACAGAGGAAATAAATATAATGAATTTTTTTTCAACATTGACCATTTCAAGCTCAAGGACCACTAAGATACATCTCATCTTCCTGTATATTCCACTCGTACAGTGGTACACATCTCACGTGTTATCCTAAAGGTTCAATAACATTATAGACGACTCTATAAGAGTTAGCAATGGTTGGAAATACTGTTGTCTAAAAGAGAGCTGTCTCCGGGAGAGAGTAATGCTGTTCGAGAGCACTTTCAAAAAGTAAGTATTCCGAATTTGCTTGTTGTAACGTAGAAAATTAGCGAAATAACCAATAATTCCAATTTCCACTCCAAAGTACTGTTATAATCACCAACGAATTTACTTCTTTTTTGCAATAGCTGCAGTAACTATTGTAGCTATCTTCAACAGAAATATTTTTTAATCCACTTTAGGTGCAGAGTACTACCGTGCGTGTATTATTTGAAATTGAGATAATTTGTTCAGAACCACTTAAAAGTTCAAACATTTAGAACTTTTTTTTTCCTCTGGGCTTATTATTATTTTTAACTAGTGCGCATCACAAATCATTAAAATTTTTAATTATAAAATAAAATAAAATAAAAAAAAAACAACAACAGTATTTTAAGTGTTAAAAATACTTCGTATTATCTGATAAGTTGATGATAATCATGGAGAACCCATGTTCATTTTTTGAAGGATTACATTAAGCTTTTCGAGAATGGTGAAATGTTGCAATGTTGAGTTTAATTCTATTATTGTAGCATATTTTAATTGAATTTTTTTTCGAGGTGTTTTTTGAAGTTTTTCTGATATTTTCTTAATTAAATTAATCAAACTAAAAAAATGTATAATTTCACTTAAACCGCATCATATCTACTGAAAAGAATACATGCTGAGTTACTTATTAAACTGATACGTTCTGAATAAAATATGAAATTCTAATGCTCTATCAGAATAATTTCACAAAGTTCTTTTTAAATTTTTCATCTTTATGGTTTCAATCTTCAATCAATGAGAGTACGAGCATTTTTTTTCTACGTACGGTATCAAAACAATGCTCTACGATCTATTAAAACAGTTTTTACATGCTTGTTAACGTGACATGCTTTTAAAATGACTTTTAACATGTTGCAAAGTTTTAAAATTTTGTTTTATTCTAAAGTATTGCATCGAATATCTACTGCCTGTGAAAGATGAATCTTTCAACAATTTTTTAAGATAACTTTAGATTGCTTCGTCTTAAGTGTTTTTGATTTTCTTTTATGTGGACTAATTTTTTATAATGATACTTTTCTAAATTTTTTAAAAAGAAGCATTCCTTCTTTAAAGAAATAATGTGAGTGCAAAACATTAGTAATCTTGAGTAAGCTTTCATGAGTTCAATGACTTAAAAACATTCTTTACCAACAACCTCAATATGGTAAATGCACAAACAGGAAAAATATGAGTTTAAATAAATTTATTTAATTTACTATAAAATTAATGCACGGCTATTAATTTGAATTTGTTGATATATTTCTATAAATGTTTAAAAACTATGGTTTGAGATTTATTGAAATTTTATGAACTATTATTTATTAAAATGCAAGCATTTGATTTATTTTTGATGAATTCAAATTGCATTTTGAAGATAAATACCTGCTTTGCAAGATAAACAATTGAAATATCAAAAACTCATAAATTTGATGAATACGAACACAAATTTAATTTTTGAAGCATATTAGCTAATTAATATGAAATATAACATACAAATAATACATATTCTGCATAATACTATCTTTAAACGTAATCTTTTGAATATTATTTAATCTCAGCAAATTTTAAGTATGTTGTTTGCAAACATTGTATCTATGAATTTATCAATTTAGTGTTATGTTTCGTTGATAAAACTCAACAATACATTTGTTGCCATGCGTGTAGACATCAGTTAGATGAGGCAGAAATAATATGAATAATATAACTTTTGTGAGAAGAGAAAGTCCGAATAAATTGTCAGAATTTAAAATTGATCTGATGCTAGTAAGCATTTATATTCAGTAAATGTAATATTTTAAATAAGAGTTTTGCAATTTGAAATTATTTCGGAAAGAATAAAAGTATAGTGTGCAAAGTTTTCAAAAAAAATGTTTGCAATCATATTAATTATAAACCTAAATTATTATACAATAATAATAATAATAAATATATAAATAAATAAACCCGCTGTTAAACAAGTAATTATGTTTTATAAACAACTCAAAATTTATAACATGTTATTGTCAAAAGATGTTACCAATATCAAATTGCATTGGTTTTTTTAACAATTATATTTTTATTAAAATAAGCATTATATTAAAACATCATGATTATTAACGATTTAAAAAATTTCACAGTTTTATGGAGCAGAAATAAGAACAAATCTACAAAGAAGATTAAAATACAAATAATTAGTCATTATTCAATTTCATTTGTTGAAAGACAACGAAATTGAACATGCAATTTTTTTGTGGAACAGATTCAACAGCATGCAACTTTTTACAACTGACTTAACATCAATGAAATTCTTCAAACATCGTTAAATTTTCAAACATTTCATTACTTCAGTCCCTCCAGATATTATTTACCATTGCTGGCACAAAGCAACTTCCAAAATATCCAAGATTGCATTCCCTCAAGTAGAAATAATGAGCTCCCCAGAGCCACGAAGATGCATGATGTCTATTTCTCCAGGGGAGGACTGAGATATGTGTCCTATCCTTGATTCGAAATCAAATTACCTTTTTGCCGTATGAGCTGTGTTATCATGGTCCAGTGATCCCTGCCACATTTACCGGGACCGAGCTTTCCGTTTATCAGTTTACTGTTACACAGACAATCCATTATATACTACAGTATGTAATGGAGAGGGGAAGTTGAACATCATCTAATGTACTGCGTTTCCTTTACAATGAGCTATATTTAATCGTATTGGAAGACAGCTTCATATCTGGGATTTTATCTCGTTTGAAACAATGTGAAATGCATGAGCTCAAAGCTTTGGGAGTTGAGCATTGCAAAATATTTCAGATTCTCCTTTGATGTAAAGATTAGATCTTACCAGACACAAATACAACAGATCCTTTGAAAAAGTTATTGTATTAAAAACAAAATGAACTTGAAGAACCCTAGATAGCTCATCGAATTTTCAAAATGGGCGTGTTCGATTCGAAATTCGATAAGCGATATTAGTGTCTTTATGTTGAGGATAAGTAAAATAAATTTCTAGGGTCCGAAGAATTATATAGAGGAGATAGGCTGAACCACATTGATGCTACCACTGGGGATGGGTATACCACTTGATCAAAAATTTGCAAGAGTCAAAAGTCTAACCTTAGGTTGAAGTTATGAAAATCATTCTTTCTTGATGAATCTGAATCTAAATTGAGAGGATATCATATCATCACAACCATTAAATAACATTTTAAAAATAATTAAAGTTTAATAAAAATATTTAATTATGTACATTAATATTTTTATTTATTTTGAGATTATTTATTTATTTATTATTTTGAAATAATTTTTTGTATTCGAAATGAATATTTTTAAGTTTGAAATTTTTTTATCGCTTTGAAACAATTTTTATAATTTTGAAATATTTATTTAACATTTGAAATTATATACATTTTTAATTATTTTGAAATTTAGCATTATAATAAAAGAATGACCACAACCAGTTATCAAATATTGATAAATTGATTAACACCATACCATATCTAATGACTTCCAATTACAATTCATTAACTTGTTAATTGTAACATTTTTGTGACTAAAAGTAGAATTTCAATGGATTAATTATCACGAAATGTTTCCAGAAATATAGGGCACACAGAAAAAATTGCATACCTGAAATGCTTGAAATTCGTAATGAAAATAATTTTTAAAAACTTAGGAGTTTTATTTTTTATAAAATTGATTCTCAAAAGTTTTAAAAACTGCTACCTAAATAAAAAAAAAAAATCCAAGAAATTAATTCTAGATAGGGCTATAGTAAACTGAAAAATTTAAAGTACATTAATTTCCAATTGAACAAAGGAATTAAGTACCTTTTAATAAACAGTTCTTTTGTTTAACCAATATGAACAATGACTAAATTGCCATTGTTCAGATAAGAAATTGCCATTTAATAGTTGTATGATTCAAATTTGTATTGTTAAATTAGTGAACAAAGGAAAAAAAACCAAAAAATGTTAATCTCTTTTAGTCATTTAATTATAAATTAAATACAAATGCCTGATTGAAAATCTTCTTTAAGTGTTTATCATGTAAATAATAAGAATGAGGAACAATACTATAATGAAAATTATTCAAGAATTTCTTTTTCTGCATTTGAAAAAAAGTTACGTATTACTACATAAATTATTATTGTTTAGATTGTATCTTATTCTCTTGATTAAAAAAAAAAAGGGAATAACCTTTTATGAAATAATATAAAACATAAGAATATATATAAAAATGAAACTTTGATAGTTTGTATAAATTACTTTTAGATGAACCTAGTATTTGATTCTTTTATTTCATTTACTTAGTTAATTTAAAAATTAAAGTTAAAAAAGGTTCCACTTAATTAATTTCTTATTAAGCAAGTAATTTTCCGATGGGTATTGAAAGAAAGATTTTTTACTCTATACAAAAAAATCTTTTATACTCCCTTAAAAAAAGTCTTTTTTTTTCAGTTAGCATTTGAAATGGTTGGCAAAGAAATTTAAATTGGTTTATTTCATGAACTTAATTTAATTTCAATTACGCATATAGATACTTTATTTTAAAAATACATATGCTTAAATTAGGGAAAATGTATCCAGTAGATGATTAAATAATGTTTTTTTTTTTCTGAGGGACTAATTAAATTAAAATAATTAGAAGTGTGTCTAAAATAATTTGAAATGAAAATTTTTAGAATTTGAATTGCTTTATCAGGTTTTTCAAAAGATTATATATATGTACGGTAATAAAATATTCAAATATTAGTACATTATTATTAAATTATATAATATTATCTAGTTATTATTAAGATTATATACTATTATACTAACATTTTTTAAAATGGACTTGACTTGACTTAGCTAGGTGGTTTGAGATGTATACTCACTGATGCTGCTTCATCTCAATTTATTCAAATGGTGTTAAAAACTAGAGATAAAAAGAAGCTGACAAAGGTGAAAATTTAACCTTTATAAAGGAACTACTCTAAAACTTTACATTCTTGATTTCATTGACTATTTATGAAGTAAAAATTCAATTGCAAAAGAAAAGAATCATTGCACATACTTCCAAATGGTTACACTTACGTAGATTATTTTCGAAGATGACTTAATGAAGAATTTTGCAGCAGTCAATATACACTATTACCTATTTTTTATTATCCAATATTTTTGATTTTCTGATTTTGTTTGTACTAACAATTTATTTTTACTCCCAAGGAATTCCTTGTATCACTAAAATATTCCAGATTCTACATCTATTCCCAACTTATGTATTTAAACGTCTAACTGAGTTTTTAAATCAAGGAGTTTTATCAAATATGCTTTTTGATGTTAATTTACATACTTGGAATTCAATATTTTTTACTTAAATATCAAAGTTAATGTTTTAAGAGAAACTGGTGGATAAAGCTTTAGGTTTAATCTGAGAAAGTAATGCAGAATCCAGAACCTTATCTACGCCAGGCTAGCATGATCAATTCGTCAACCGAAAAGCGCTTCCATTAGACTGTAGGGGGAAGAGGCGAATTTCCCAGATTTAACCTTTGCAGTTTTCTATACAAATTACCACGGCACTAACTACCATTCACGGTAACTACCATTATGAAAAAATGGAAATCTTTCTTGCATGATGAGTCTCAGTCTTTTAGAAGTGCCACACAATCATTGATTCAATATGAGAATAATGATTTGATGACAGCATGCTATCTTGAACATGAGCTAATGAGGGATTCAAGCGTAACCAGTTATTTTAGGTATACAATTCGATGATTTGCAGGAATAAAAAATGTAAATGATCATATTTTTTTTATATGGTTGGGGAGGGGGTGTCACAAAAATATACTAGAAGCAAAACTATTAGTGTATTGATACAAAATGCATCAACCAATAAATAATAATATTTTTATACTCTAATATTTAAAATAAACTTTGATTTATGATTATAATTAATTAGTTTCCAATTATGATTATAATTAATTAATTTGTTGGTTTTGTTACGAATGTTCTACTTAATAATAAATAAAACAATTTATTCCGTGTTTCAATTGAAGGAAAAATGAGAAAATAGCATTCAATATTTTTCAATTGAGAATACAATTCAAGAGGTATTTTCAAAATCAAGAGCAAGACTTTTTTTAAAGAAAATAAGATTCAAATGTACAAAGAGAGCTATATTTTGGATAAAAGGTTTATTTCAATAGATTTTTAATGTTTGTTAAGCGAACTAAGCTAGGACTATTCAAGTATTTTTAATTTCGATAGATATTTGTTAGGCTTTTTAAACTTAAATTTATAGAAAATTAGATTGAATAACGATGTGTATTATTCACTATCTATTCTTCAATATAATTAATCTTTATTCATTAATCTAATCTGACAATCAAAAAATAAAAATTTTCTTAATCGAAGGAAAAGTTTTTCTTATTAATAGAATATTACAACCTGTATTCATATTTATCCTATGTAAGAAAAGAAAGGGTATTAATCACCCAAAAATTTAAATTAATGTTTAAAAAAATCTGATTATATTTTGCTAAGTAAAGAAAATAGTAGGGTGGACAGAATGTATGACGAATTTGGTTTGCACCAAAACTCTTAAATTAACCGTTTTAGCAAAAATTGTTAGAAAGTTCGGCTAAAGATAACTTCTTTTTTCTCTTTGGATAATATTTAAATAAACATGATACATAACATTGTTAAAAAACAACAGCCATTTAGATGACATTTAACGAAAGGAAATAAGTATAAATGCTCTTTAATTGCTTCATTGCAAGCCGTTTTTCCCACTGATGATTGGTTTGAAACTGTGTCTCCAGAAGAACAAGGAATAATTTCTTGGTTTCTTTCAGGATCCAAATTCCATTCTTTTTGATATTCGCTATGTATAGATAAGTTTAAATAACTAGGTGTAGCGAATCGCCATTGCGGTGAATAGCATCTTTCAGGCTAGGCAGAGGCTGATGGATACCTTGTACAACCCAGTGTACACAAGTTACTTCAAATAACTTCCAATCAAAAATGTACAGGTGACATTTTCAAGGATACTATAACGAATGTTAAATTTCTGGTTGCAGTATACGGAAACATGAAGGTGCATCAAATTGCGTTAGTCTCAAAAACATTGCATTGCCCTCATTACTATTAATTGATTATTGTTTGCCTTAATATTGTTCCGATTTCGTAACGATTTTAACTTTCTTTTATAAATTATTAAAGTAAGACCACGCTAAAACAAAATAACGAGTAGAAGAATGCTCCTCGTTCATAATAAAAATATCATTATATATTATAAAAAATTTTACTGTTTCAATGTTTTAACATTGAATTCTAACTTTAAGGGATGACATTTGCTTAAAAATAAGGTAATGCAGTAAGGAAAAACTATTCCTAATATAGAAAAAACTGTTATCCCATATTAAAAAAAAAGTTAACTTTTTAAGTAGTGTTGCGTGTAGTATTATGGTATTTTGAATTTTTCAATTCAAAACAATTTATGCAATAGGGTTTCTTTTGTTAGATCATAAAGGAAAGCGCTTAGAAACTGTAAAATTTCCACTCCAAAAAGAATAAAATCGAGTTACAAAAAAGAATTCTACCATAAAATGCATGCTTTTTAATTCGTTATTAAATGAATTCTATAATATTAACTCGATAAATATTTTGTTTTCGTTCGTCACTTTACCATAGAAATAAAACGGCTAGTAAATAACGTGTCCTAAAGAGATCGTTTTAGAGGGTTAGTTATATATACATAAAACGAATTTTTCCATTTTCATTGTAATTTATCAAAGTAATCATAAACATATACATGCTAAATTATTTTGTTCAAAACCAATATTCAAACTGATAAATAACTTGATTTCGTTTTTTTTACTAAACAAAATATTAGAAAATGTTATACATCCAGACATCCAGAGATTCAAAAAAATCTTCGAGGCTGAGATTAAAAAATTATAACATAAATATTATAAAAAACCTTTAAAAATCTCATGTTCTTTTAGTAAACTAACAGTATAAATTATTCAGTATTGCATGTTTTAATTATATACACACACACACACATATATATATATATTTAAAACGTGCAATATATATATATATATCTTTCATTGATAAAAACAAAAAGATGGATACTTTATTAATAATAAAGGAAAATTAAACCAATAAAATAAATTAAAAATAAAAATATTTTGCATCTTGTATAAAAATAAATTGATCAAATATCTTAATTTTAATTTCAAGCATGTAAAATAGGTAAATTTTATAAACTGCTTTACATAACAATTCCTTCAGTTTGATTGTATTTTGTATGCATGTTCCAAAAAACCGAGTACAAAATTTATTTTCAAAAAGGGAATTCTATTAAACAAACAGTTTTATTATTAAAAAAAAAAACACAGACAGATAATAGGTTATTAACATAGAGTTCAATTATCTGAGCCTACATATTGCAGTTTTATATAATGTTTTATATCACTAATTAGGACATGAATGATGTAAAACATTGTCAATAGTCGTTTGTTTTAATAATTTTTTCGGTTCTAATTTTCTAATTTCACAAAACTTGTCATAATTAGAAAACTAATCATTTCCAGAAACTTCTCCAAATATGTTGTCAACATCACTATGTTTCTCGAAACATGTCATCTTTTGTCACTTAAATTGACAAATGTTGCCAGTAAGGCAATACTTCTTCGTTTAAGAAGGCAGTACAAAGCTAGATTCACAAAGCTAGTTTAGAATATTTTTACAAAAAAACAGCTATTTGTACTATACATCAAATAATTAATTGAAAAAAAAATTAAAATTAAATCTAAAAACTTTCTAAAATCAAGTAATTCTATAAAAATAAGCAGTATCTTTAATTATGTATGTGATTGCTATCATGTATTTGCCATGAAAAGCCTTTATCCATTCTCTTTTTGTAATTTTTTTCATGAACAGTTTCCATCCCCCTCTCCATATATATATATATATATATACAGAAAGCGTGAAAATATATATTAGCGTATATATAAATACAGACGTAGTATACAGATGTAAATATATATGTTAGCGTATCTATATATACTATATACAAACACGCACACACATATATGCATGAAATCTATTTATAATTTTATAATATACGTTTTTAAAAATTTAAGACCACACGCCAGATAGCCAAACTACATATAAATCTTCATAATTGAAAGAGGAATTTTCTTATTATTTGAATATTTGAATATTTATTCTTTGTAAGAAAAAAATGGGTATTTATCCCCCAAAATTTAAAAACTAACATTTAAAAAAATCCCATTATTCTTTTCTGAGAAAAGAACACGATAGGTGGGCAGGTATAAATACACAAGCAAACAGGCTTGGATATGTGGAAGGCTTAGAAATTTGTTGAAACATCAAACATCAAAAAGTGTATTATTAAATTAAAACTTTCACGTTTTCACAGCTTTCATTATGTTGCTATGAGAAAAGTAAATTAAAAATAAAGCAAATATTTGCTTCTTGAATAGAAAAAATATCTTGGCCAAACATATTAATTTTAATTTCTATCATTTGAAAGAGGTAAAATTTATAAGATTGCAAGATTTATTTAGTTCTTCGGGTTTGTTGTAGTTTGTATTCAGGCAAAGTGAGGGCAAAATTTAAAGTGGATTCCAAACCACTACAAACAACATTGGAATTCATCGTAGAAATCACCATATTTCACCTAAAAATCCTTCTGGATTTTCAAGTGTAAAGTAATATCCTACCCATTTAAAATTATCAGCGGCATTTATTCATGTACACTTAAATACGTATTTGTGCGTAAGGTAATTGTACTGTTTTCGTGCGAACGCATACACAAAATTGTAAAAAATTGACTTAGTTATTATTTTCTTATTTAGAATATGTTTTTAGAAAAGCATTTTATTTCATATACTGCAGAAAATATTTCACTATAAAAGGATTCGAGTATTCTAGAAGAAATAGAATGCAGTTATATTAAAATGATATCGTCGAAATGTATGTACATATTGACTTTTATATTTGGTTTGTGGCAATAAAGATTGTGAAATCATTATATCACTGTATGTTGATATAAATGCTTTCTGTATTCAAATAGTTTTCTATTGTTAACTAACCCAACTGAAAAAAAGTCGTTTTAACTAAATAATACTGAACAAAATGTATAAAAGTTATAAAAATGCATTTTGTTTTATATTATTTCATTTAGGGCTTTATTTCTTTTTTAGTTAATTTTTTTTTTGATTCTAAACTTTTAAAATTTTTACCTAGACCAAAAATAGCTTTTCTAAGTCAGTGGCATAAAATTGCTGCTTTTCCAGTCGAAAGAGAAGCAAAACTTAAAATAGAAAGGAAATTCAACTTCATCACCTCCCCTACTTTTCCTGGTAAAATAAAAATTATTTTATCTTCAAGCAATCACTGTTTCTGCAGAAGGCCTAGAGCTCTAATTAGGTTTGCGTCACTTCTTCCCCCTAGATTGATCTGGGAATTGTTCCGCGGTATTTATTTTCTACCATGGTCTGCCAACGCTATTTTTTGGGGGTTTCTGAAAAAGAAATTTCATGAAGTCGAAGTGAAAAAAAAACATCGAAAAATTTATTCTCTCCATGATCCCATCGAAATCGAAAAGGATTTCTGAAAGAGATCTTTTGGGTTTCTGAAGGCAGAACATTCGAGAAGAATGTTTTGCAAAAGAGAAGAAAAGAACCATTTTAAAATCCATGAGATAACGGTTTTTTTATTAGAAAATGTGCGATTTTCCTCTACTTTTTCGGTTGAGTATGTACCACAAAATGTAAAGCTATATCGTAGAAAATTAAGATTGTGGTATCGAAGTAAAGCGAGTATTTTCTCCTTTGCTGCTTGAAAATTGTGAAAATTCTTAGTGTAGAATTGTGAAAAGAAAAATATTCTTAGAAATGTGAGTAGCATAAGTATCTATGGTTAGAGAAGGACATAAGTATAAAATTTCTTAGAAAGAAAAGTGTTCCAGATTCAGTTGTGGGTATCGTATCTTGGTATTAAATCTTTTTTTGATGAATTGTTATTAAATGCATTCCCATAAAAAAGAAAAAAAAAAGTTTTTGTAAAAAATCGTAAACGTTTTCAAGAACATATTTATTTATCTATTATTATTTTTTTTTTTAAATATAAATTCTTATATCAGAGTCGAGAGAGCAAGTTGGCAATATTTTTTTGTTACGGACGTGTGTGTGTAGACACAAACAAGGAACTTTCAATTCAGCAACTCTTCTCTTGTTTTGAATCAGAATCACTCAGTGCGAAAGCCCAATGTTTTGAATTTAAGGGGTAATCCTCACTATTTAAAATGTCCATCTCTTCTTTATTTACTGGAGACCAAACTAAAACTTTTCTACTACTGATTTATTGTGCCCCATCTCCTTTTTCAATTTATCCCCATTCGTCGAATTTCAAACAATACTCCCCTAATGTGGTGTTTTTATGATATCCATCAGGGTGTCTTTTCTCATCAATTCATTGATTGATTGAATTTCCCTCACTGATAGCGGAATTTCCATAGGTCTGAGACCCAATATCTTCAGAACATGAGGATAGAGATGGTTAGGTAAGACTTTTAAGGGCATTTGTCCACCCTTCATATACCTGTCGTATAGTAATAAACTATGATAATGCAAGATAATCCCTCTCAATGTGAAACACTTTATTAAAAAATATTTTAGTCTACTACTAGTACATATTTAAAAAGCAATTACAGTACTACATACTCGTTTGAAATTAATGGTAATTGAATCAGATTCTTCCTAGAACTTGTATTCATCAACCTTTTGTACACAACTTAATGCACACAGGATTTGAAATATAAGAAGATTTCATAGTAAGCCAGATGGCTTACAAGGCGGAGGATTATAATGGGTAAGCACTGAGAACTTGTACTGCCAAGATATTTGACAATCTTCCAGCATCAAGAGTCATGAACGAACAGTACGACCATGGAAGATACTGTGTTATGTCTGCTACAAGACAAGCCAAGTTCCAGTAAACGCACCGTGCTGAGATGACTGCTGCCCTTTCTGTTCAATTCTGCTTGAAAACGACATTCCCTAGTTTTGAGACTGTTAACCATGTTTCTTTTCTTTATTAATATGTATTTACTTAAGTAGTATCCATTCATTTCTAGCACTTTCTTAGTATGCTACCACAGAAGAAAAGCATTTTCGTTCCAGCTTCACTAAGTAATTTCGAATCTTTTAGGTGTACCCTACCACTTCTTAAAATTTGCATGGGAATTTGTAAGAGCCCAGACAGCCTGTAAATGCTAATTTTTCTTCACGATTCTAGGGAAAACAATGAAAACATCACGAATTAAAAAGTAAACAGATTTCTAAACCTTTTTCATTTCAGGCCGTTATATTTTACTATTAATATTCTATCAAAATATACAATTTAAAAAAATTTGTAATATATGGCAGTCTAAAAAAATAACTAATTTTAAATATTTTTCGATACAATTGTTGAAACTTTTTCTGTATTAAGATTTTATGTTGGTTTTGAAAGTTTCTAAAGCATTTGGAAAAGTAATATTTTAATTTGAATTGCACATTTAAAAAAATAGAATATTTATAAAAAAATAGATAAGGAACTGAAATATTTTTTGTGAAGTTAAATTTTTTCGTATTGACCTTTTTTGAAAACTAAATTTTTATATTTATCTGTTACTACTACACACATTTAATAACAAATTGAAACAGATTATGGAAAAAAAAAACTCGCAAAGTTTTACAAGAGCTGTTACTTCCATGTGGTCATTGTTCAAGAAATTATTAAAACAACAAAAAACTGCTAATAGCTTTGATAACTTAATAAACTTTCCAAGAGTTTCGATGAAGTTCACCCCCAAAAAATACCCAGTTAAATTGAATTTCTAAACTTTTATAATGTAATTTTTACGAAGAAAAATTATATTTTCTTTTTGGCATATATAATGTGCCTCATATATCTCAGTATTAAATGAGCTTTTTAATTATGAGGGTATAATTTTTGGTAACACTTAATTGAAATATTATAATTAAAATATTTATAACAATAATACTTTAAGCACAAAAAATAATTAGAATAAATTCAAAACATAAAGAATATCTTATTTTCATTAAGTATAATTATGGCAAAGAAAATTTAAATTATGTGAATAGTTTTATTCGAAAATAAATATTAACATGAATGCATTTGTGATGAGTTTCTCTGATTAAAATAAATTATATATATATTTTTTTAAAAACTTAATTCATAAACATGATAAAAATTTACTTTTTTACATGTAAAAAAATTCATTCTGCCAAAATCCTAATTAAATTTCAGGAATAATTATTGAAGTTCAGAATTTGATAAAAAAGAAATAACTAACAGCATAGTAATTTGCTATTTTCAAATTCTTAAGACTTTTTAATTGTAATTCATAAATAATTTATTGCTTAAAAATTTTTTTTATATTATGGTTAACCATCTTAATTTCGTAGAATTGTTAAAAAAGGATATATATAAAAATGCTAAGTAAAGCATTAAATCTTCCTAGGTAATAACACACAAATGTTTTTTTTTAATTTATAAAAAATAATAAGATATTGAACTAGGGATGATTTATTATAAATAACAATTTCTGAGCTGCTTTGATCATGAACTAAGAAATAAAATTTATGAGCCAGAAAGATAAATTATATACATTTTCTAGTTCGTAGTAATATTATTCTTTTTGTTGTATTCGAAAAGTACATTATTTTGTATATGTCCTTTTCGAATGCAACAAAAAAAATATTACTAATGTTTTTGTATAGAGTTGTTATATATGTGCAGGAAAATAATCACATTAAGAGAAAAGAAAATGCATAAAAGTAACACAATTATTATGTTTTGTATCACTGGATTCAACCATAATCGAGAATATAAATATACTAAAGTATTATTACTATTTTATTATTTATGTTCTTGAATACATTACTGTTATTTATAAATAAATCAACTGATTTAAAAAAATTTTATTGTAGTAATTTTGGTTTGTAAAAAACTGATATTATTTATTAAAATTAACGTCATTTTTTTAATAGAAAATTAGCATATAATTAAAATTTAGTAATTTTAAATTAGTTAAAAAATGAAGAATTTTAGAGAATTTTTTTTTTTTTTTAAATAAACGTAACTAGCATAATAAGAATTTTTGTTAATCCTCATTTTTCAACCAATTTGGCTGCTATGAAATAAAATTAATAGCATACACTTAAACTAATCTAGGGTTTTTAATTGTATGAATAACTTCCCAACAAATGTTTCCTTTTATAAATTAATTACTGATTAAATTCAAAATAATTTAATTCGCTGTTTGTAAAATTTTATAACAACATTTAAAATGCCAGTATGATAGAAATAATGGCACCATTCAAAGACTACTACATTTCCAATTCAAACTGTTAAAAATTCCTCTAAAATCAATGTGGTGAATTCGAAATTTAAATCATTGTAGTGAATTCAAAATTTCCATCAATGCAGTGAATCATCATATAATCAATGTTAGTAAATATAGTGAATCAATATAGAATCAATGTGAAGCATTGTTGTGAATCAATATAGAATCAATGTAAATCATTGTAGTGAATCAATATAGAATCAATGTGAAACGTAGTGAATCAATATAGAATCATATGTGAATCATGTAGTGAATCAATATAGAATCAATGTATCAGAATCAATGTAGTGAAACAATATAGAATCAATGTAGTGAATCAATATAGAATCGATGCAGTGAAACAATGCAGTGAATACAATGTGAATTTTGAACTATGTAGTGAATGTTATGAATGAAATTTTCAAAATGGATAAATTGTAGGCAATTTTTGAATTTCCATCACTAAGTGAAATATTTTCACTTTTCATACAAAAATTTTTAACAAATTATATCATTAAAGTATTTCAGTTGTATTCTTAATTATTTGGTTAATAAGACGTAAAACGAAGTCCAAAATAATCAGAAATTCAATAGCAGAGAATGAATAAGAGAATTGTGAAAGTGGTATTCAATAAAAATGTCACGCAATGCCTTTTCTATTGTTTCCTGGTAGGTTTATCTCAAGTACAGTAATTTTTTAGCTATTTCTCCACTCACATTAATTTTACAGATTTGTTGATATTTCCCAGTAGGGTATTCCTTAATCTATGTTTCGCCACGGTATTTACTGCGCCAAAGGTGAGAAGATTAATTATGCTAGTAATATCTCTTCAATCAATTTGCCAGCTATCTCATCCTCACCTGTACCAATGAGTGTTGACATGCACTATAAAATGAATAACTTTCTGGATTAATTAATTTGAATCAATAATTATTTAGTGTTTGAGTTAAATTTGAATGTTATCATTTCATTGCCTTAAGAGTAGTCTTTGAGTCCCAAAAGAATGAATTTATTTGTATTGCTGATATATTTCGTATAATTTATTTCATAAAGCTATTGATATATCCTTGAAAAACGAATATCTTCCGTAGATAGGTAAATTTTATCCTATTATAATCGATATTTTTGGTTGTTTTTCAAAGTTTTTGCTTCATTGTTTTAAGAAAGGCTATAGTATCACAAGATCAATAATTTATTTGAATTATATGTATACTTCAGAGTTTGTATAATAACTACACTGGAATGTTCTGCGATGTGAATATCTTTCCCAGTATGATTTTAATCATATTTCTGGTAGATTTCTTGAATTAGATTTGAAAGTTCTTTAATATGGGGTTAATGTACGCATCAATTTATATTAATCTTAATTTTTAGTGCATTTATATGTAAAAGGTATCAGCATGCCATTGAAAATGCATAGTTTTAATGATACCAAATACAGTATATTTCTTTGGTTGGCTTTTAGTCTTGTTGTTTTAAAGTGGGTTTTAAAAACAAATTAAAATTACTGCACAAAATACATAAGTTGTAATAGTGGCCACAAAGTAAGTAATGTATTTGCATTGCCTGTATGTTTTAGTGAAATTTACGTGCGTAAAACTTTTCATTTTTTTTTTTGCACTTTTAGTGAAGTTATAGTATATTTATACCTTTGCAGTAATGTATATATATGAAATTTTCAATAGATTTCCATTCAAAATTCTTGTTCGTGTATCCATCCATGTACTTGTATACCTGTATTAAATGTATACCTAGATATACATATAAATTGTATACCGTGTACATCTTGTATTCTATTTCATCGTTATTTAATATATTTTTATCACCATTTCAGATATTGTACATACCTGTGCATCGTATAAGCACATTGTCTACTTTAAAAGATAGAAAAACATATTCTTTCATTCAACTTAATTGTTCAATTGTTTCAATTGTTAGATATAAATTGATAATTTGGATTTGCATATAATACATACAAAAAATTTATATATACAAAACGGGTATTTTTTAATTCAACTACGAATATATGGAAATTTGAATTTTAGTCTTGCAATAAAAAAGATTTGAGTCAAGATTGATTTTATTAAAAGCATTTTATATTTTGATTTTTTTACATATAGAGAATAAATCATATAAATTTGGATTTTATACTTGCTTTAAAAACAGAGATGCGCAGTGTGTGGACCACTTCATCATATACCAACTTTGCTTTTAAAAAGTCACGTGAGGGTTTTTTTTAAACTTTCAGATTTTTAAGAAAGAATTAAAAAATTAGTGAAAAAAATTATGAAAAATAAATGAAAATTATCTGCCTCTAGGTAGATAAAAATGAATTCAAATATTAGAAAATATTTTAATCCATGTTTTATAATTTATTGCAAACTGAGAGATTCAGATTCTTCAATTACGTCCCAGCTTAGATGCAGGACCCTTATCTTGCGTCATTTATTTTGTCCTTTCCCTAACGTATGTCATTAATATTGCTATCAAGATATTAGCCATTATGAAATAATTGTTTCAAAATTATTATTTTATGGTTTTTCCAAGACTTATTGTATTTTAAAATTCCATCAACAAAATCTGTGATTGTTGCCAGATAAAGCATTAAAATGTATAAGTCCATTTTGAGAAAAATATTTTGAGGCTTAAATATTTAAAAAATAAATAAATATTAACCATTTGACTAAAATATTATTTAAACACTAAACTAAAATAATAAAATAATAAGAGAATTTATTTCTCATTTCTTAGATAGCGAATTGTTCATTGCTTTCATCTAGATAAACTACGATAAATAAGAATTTTATTGCTACAAGGCTACGTTATTATGCGAACAATACATACAATAAATAATAAATATGCGAACAATGATAGTTCAATAATCTTCACCGATCTGTTTATCAACAAATATCGGAAAAACAGAACTTTGCAAGGAAATAGAGCATCGGAAAATAAGACAAAGCAAAACAGAATTTCTTTGAATCTTTAGAAATCATCGATGAAGAAAAATCGATACTATCTGAGACATTATGTCTACGCATTATACATTTGCTTTATGTTCCGCTACTATTAAAAATGTATTGAAAACTTCTGTATCGAAAATTCAATGACTTTATTATTCCACGGTATTTTTTTCTCGTCAAAGATTGATTTCCGAAAACTAAATCGTTTTAATTTTTTTACGAAATAAGTAAACAGTACTACTTGATAAAAAATAAAGGAAATAAATCTTTTGTGTCTTGCTATTTTTCAACAAATCAAGAATTGTAATTCAAAATAAGTATTTTTTCATGATTCTTTTGTTTACATTTTTTTGTGGTATAACAGTAGTTTTCTTGTTTAATTTATGTATGCTACGAAAAGTAAAAGATGGGTTAACACATGATTGTGCTGTTTTTGCGTTGGGTTACTGTCTTGTAATGGGTGATT
>BPLR01005355.1:0-49922 GCA_021605095.1 Caerostris extrusa | reverse complement strand
CAATGGATAACGCGCCTGACTACGGATCAGGAGATTCCCTGTTCGAATCCTGGCTGGCTCGACATATTCGCATTTAGCATTTGTTTTACTCACAATTAAATAATTGTAAGAACCATAGTTCTAGTCCTCCGTACTGGGACCTTATTTAAATACTATAGTTTAAAAACACTAAAATACGCTTTTAGAGTTAATCAAACAAAAAAGTAAAAAATAAATTGTAGTTTAAAAAAGAACTAAACAACACGCTTTTTAGAGTTAATCAAATTAAAAAGTAAAAAAATAATAGTTAACATAAGAATAAAATTAATGTCACTGTTCTAAAAAGAGTGGGGTGCTCGATATCAATCGTTATAATTTTCACTAGTTTCCTTCCGAAATGCAGAGTTAGTTTAAAAATGTCATACAAAGCACCCCACGCTTTTGGAACAGTGACATTCATTTTCTCGTCAGTCATTTTTATTCTTATGTTAACAATTACTTTTTACTTTTTAGTTTGATTAACTCTAAAAGTGTGTGTTTAGTTTTTTAAACTATAATTTATTTTTTAATTGCGGTTGCATGATTTAAAATACATATCATAGTGAATGTTTTTGGAAATGAGATTATTTTTGATCGCTTAAATATATGATAGATTGCGACGATATTATATAATGCATGTAAATTATTATATTGAAAAATACACATATTTTTTAAATTTTCAATTTATCAATTTTATCAAATTTTTTTATCAACAAAACTTGTTGAAATAAATAATGTATTAATTAAAACCGAATAATATTGATGGCATCTTTTTCAGAAATGCATTTAAGAAAAGCTATAAATATTTAAGTATGAAAAAATTCATATATTCAAAAACAAAGTTTTCTTTTATCAATCATTTTTTAAGAATATTCATAATCATTTTTACCTAAATCTTTTATTTTATTTAATTAACAAACTTGGTCATTGATTAAATTCAGTATTAAAAATTTTTATGATCAGTGATGCTCTAAGAAATTTTTTTTTTAAATAATTTATTTTAGTAGTATAAAATTAAAGGAAAAGAAATTAAATCAAAATGCTCATTTAATTATTATTTTAGTCCAGTAGACCAGAAATTTAGTTTTTGCCGATGAAAAATTTTTTGGGTCATTGTTTCATACAATATACACCAAGTGATAAAAGTCATGATAGCAATATGCAAATTTCAGATGGTAGTAGGCATCGCGTAGAACAGGTATAAATGCGCAGTGCCTGCAGAGCTTCATTTCCTCTGTTCGCTATTCATGTGAAGAGGTTTTGACGATGATGACCGCACGACGGGAATTAACAGACTTTGAACGCGGAATGTTAGTTGGAGCTAGACGCATGGGTCATGCCATTTCGGAAATCGTTAGGAATTCAACATTCCCAGATCCACTGTGTCAAGAGTGTGCCGAGAGTATGAAATTTCAGGCATAACATCCCACCATGGACAGCGCAGTGGTCGACCGCCTGCACTTAACGACCGAGACCGGCGACGTCTGCAAAGAGTCGTAAATTCTAACAGACAAGCAACACTGCGTCAAATAACCGCAGAAATCAATGTGGGACGTACAAAGGGACTTGTCTGTTAGAACTGTGGGGAAATTTGGCTTTCTTGGCTATTCCAGCAGAAGACCGACTCGAGTGCCTTTTACCGACAGAACGACATCGCTTGCAGCGACTCTCGTGGGCACGTGAGCATATCGGTTGGTCCCTAGATGAATGGAAAACCGTGGCCTGGTCCGATGAGTCACGATTTCAGTTGGTAAGAGCTGATGGTAGGGTTCGAGTGTGGCGCAGACCCCACGAAGCCATGGACCCAAACTGTCAGCAAGGCACTGTTCAAGCTGGTGGTGGCTCCGTAATGGTGTGGGCTGTTTTTTCATGGCATGGACTTGGTCCTCTGGTGCGACTGGACCGAACATTGACTGTAAATGCTTATGTTCAGCTACTTGGAGATCACTTGCAGCCATTCATGGACTTCATGTACCCAAACAACGATGGGATTTTTATGGATGACAATGCGCCATGTCACCGGGCCACAACTGTTCACGATTGGTTTGAAAGAACATTCCGGACAATTCAACGAATGATTGGGCCACCTAGATCGCCCGACATACAATCCCATCGAGCATTTATGGGACATCATCGAGAGGTCTGTTCGTGCCCAAAATCCTGCACCATCAACGCTTTCTCAATTATGGACGTCTATCAGAGACGGCATGGCTCCAATATTCCTGCAGAAGACTTCCAACGACTTGTTGAGTCCATGCCATGTCGAGTTGCTGCACTTCGCCCGGGCCGAAAAGGAGGGCCGACAGATATTAAGAGGTATCCACCTTTTGTCACTTCAGTGTATATATATCAAATGTAAATAACAACAAAAATGTAACATTTATCTTGGTAAGTATTTGGGTAATTATTTTCTGTGTTACAATTATATTCCTGTACATAACTTAACCACACACTAATGAATTAAGGAGTGCTAATTTAACTGTTAAAAATTAATCGTTAATTACATTAGCATTAATGGTTAATTACAGTTATGAAAATTACAGTTTTTCCCATCTCTAGTAATGAGTGGTAAAAAATCGCCAGTTCATCAGGTTCCACACAATACTGTTAGTTTTCATAAAAGTCGTAGGAAAGACATCATTTGCAAACATTGCAAAATTAATAATTAAATACAGTAATTGAAGTTCTTTTTACACACTCAAAACTTTGGACGTAGAGGATTTTTGCATCCGTTACCAACAATGTGGTGGTCACCAGAAGCAGCCACATGAAGGCTTTCTGAAAAAAATTTTTTGTAAAAAGAAATTCATTCTTTTTTATGTAAATAATCGTCAATTAATGTTAATTAAACTTTTAATACTAATGGAATTTTTATTTCTTCTTCATTGATTCAACAGCCCTGGGGTGGTCAGCCGTGTGTTTGTTGGCAGATTTCGAGATAAGAGATTTTTTTTCACGGGGTAGAGTTGTCAGCCTTACACCCAACAGAAAGACCAGGACCTACGGTTTGTAGTGGATTCTGGATCACTACAAACATCCACGGCACTGCCGGAACTCGACCCGAAACCTGTGGCAGCGAGTGCCAGAACGCTAGCCGCTCGGTCATCAGACCCACTTTTTATTTCACCTTGCCTATTGTGGAAAATTTCTAAACTAAATTTCGACACATTTTTGTTTCTGTATTTTTAATCTTTTGTATTTATTGATCACAAATAATTTTTGTTTGGAAAAATACAACTTAAAATTATATTTCTCTATTGTATGCTGCTAATTCTATGCATGAAAATGAAAACTATTATCTTTAGAACTATTGATATATTTAAATATTTACGAAAATCTGAGACATTATACTTCTATTTCCCGTTTGTGTATTTCTAATATACTATTTACTACTTTATGTTCATTCGAAACTAATAAAGTCTCAGTGAAACTAATAAAGTCCAAGGTGAAAAGATACTTGACGGAAATGTAATTATCTCTTTATTCGATAAATAAAGAGATATACATTTCCGTCAAGTATTAGAATGAAATGTATTGATAATGGAAGATATTTAGAAGACATTATTAAAGTCTGAATAAGAAAGCTGCATGTAAATATAAGCTTGTTTCATTTCAGAAAATACTTTTTTTAGTAGCTTCCAAAAAATGTGTTTAATCAACTGATAGTACTTCACCTTAATTTAGAGAATTGCATACATAACATGCTTCTTTACTTTATAGATTTAAATCGATTTCTTTATAAAGCATTCCTTTGAACTTATAGTCTGAAAGAGTTTCATTGGAATGATAATGATATTTAGTTAAGGACATTTGGTTGCATTAAAAAAATAGTCTATAACATTTAAACATAAAAAAACCATTTGGTTATATTAACAAGCTCCGGCCTTTGTTCAGGCTTCAGGTTTTAATCCTGGCGGTGGCATGGATGTTTGTTAGTAGTTTGAATCCACGTTAAAGTGTAGTCTAACCCGTCTAATTTGCCCAAAATGTGCACAGAATCGATAGCGACGAACCAGACTAAGTCTGCTAAAATTACTTTTTTAAAGTAATGGGGTTAAATTACTTATTTTAAATTATTTTGAATTGGGCTTAATTACTAAAAGCTGGAACATTATCTTTGAAAGTCGTCGCAGATATGGTAATAAAATGTAATATTCAGAAATTGATCGTGGTGAATGGGATTATGATGAAACAAGGTAGCGTTGGTATAAAGAAAAACATATTTTTATCCAAACTATTTGAATCTGGCGGCATTATATATACTGATTTCCCAAAAATTAAAAAGAAATCTTACAGTTGACACATTTTCATTCATTGGAATTTAAGAAAATTTTACAAAAAGGCATAACAAAAGAATTTGGTTTCGTTTCATAAATTAATCATTAAAGAAAGCATGAGCATCTTATTTCAACGTGTGACCAGCATCTGTATGGAGCTTCATTACTTTGTAATGATCTATACAGACACGAAAGTGATGTTCCGTACTTAAAATAATGGTATTTTGTTTAGCTCAATTGGCTGCAGAACATGAATGAACAACAAATGAACTAACAGCCCTAAAACAACAAATGAATGGAATTACTATCTTTACTGACTCAAGGTCTGCACTACTGTCTCTTAATAAAGGTTTCCTAAGTATGATCTTGAACATTATATCCATTTAGAACAAATCCATTGCTTGCACATAATGTGTATTCTGCAATGGATCCCTGCTCACGTAGATTTGGAATTAAATGAAATTGTAGATTCTTTGGCGAAGAATGCCGTTCCCTTGAGATGTAAATGCCTTGGCAGAATTTAAACTTATAATTCCTTCTAAGATTCAAACTAAACACGAAATTACAGAAATAAAGATTGACAGAAGAACAGCTACTTTCCCACATTAAGGATGAAGCACCACACAAATATGAAAATGTCTGCCGATGGCGTTAAAAAACACACACAATAATAATAAAAAAAAAAAAAAAATGGGGCAACTGCCCTGATGTCGAGCTGACTTCCTCATTATGTCTTTGATTGGCCAGCTGTTGCGGCCGCCATGCATGTCTTTGGACCATCCTCGGAAGAGGATTTATACTCCGAGATAACAATCGACATAGCCAATATTATTCGGCAGCATCAAGATATTTGAATATAATAATCTTTAGAGGATAAAAAAACAACAACATTTTTGCAGTGATGTTTCAAGATATGAATGCATTTCCTTCTTAAAATATAGTATGATACATTCATAGATATTAATGATGTATAAATACATAACCCTTTTAGAAAAGGAATTTCTGTTAGAAAAGGGATTTTTCTTTTTTAAATTTAAAAGTTACACAAACATGCATTACATTATTCAATACAACCCATTTCATAATGGATCTATAAAAAAGAATTTCATCTTGGAAAATATAGTATTTAAGGCTATAAAATAAATTTAATAAAATAAATTTTACTTTGATAAATGATTTCAAAATAAAATGACTTATTACTGAAAATGCCTTTCATATAAAGCTTGAAATATTTAAATCTTCGATATTTTATTAATTCTCTTTAAAATCACACATAATTGCCAATATATGCTACTTATTTCAGAATTCTATACATACATTAAATATTTTGAATATCACAAAAATATTCAAGCTATTTTCAACTCAATTTAGTTATTTAAAAGTTTAATGGAACGTATCCATAATTCATGAATATAAATTGACAGAATTTAAAATTAAACATCCTAAAGGTAAATCAAATATAAACTGCTATTTGCTAATAATTGATATACATACTAAATTAGAATTTGATTGAAATGCCTTTAAAAAAATAAATTAAATATCATAAGAAGTGTTAAATCAAACTGAAATTTCCATTTGTTAATAATTATTGAATGGCTTATTACTGAAAATGCCTTTCATATAAAGCTTGAAATATTTAAATCTTCGATATTTTTATTAATTCTCTTTAAAATCATCACATAATTGCGCAATATATGCTACTTATTTCAGAATTCTATACATATATTAAATATTTTGAATATCACAAAATATTCAAGCTATTTTCAACTCAATTTAGTTATTTAAAAGTTTTAATGGAACGTATTTAAAAGGTTTTTAATGGAACGTATCCATAATTCATGAATATAAATTGATAGAATTTAAAAATTAAACATCCTAAGGTAAATCAAATATAAACTGCTATTTGCTAATAATTATTGATATACATACTAAATTAGAATTTGATTGAAATGCCTTTAAAAAAATAAATTAAATATCATAAGAAGTGGTTAAATCAAACTGAAATTGCAATTTTGTTAATAATTATTGCTATACATACTAAATTAGAATTTTATACATTCATAGATATTAATGATGTATAAATACATAACCCTTTAGAAAAGGAATTTCTGTTAGAAAAGGATTATCTTTTTTTTAAATTTAAAGTTACACAAAACATGCATTACATTATTCAATACAACACATTTCATAATGGATCTATAAATAGGAATTTCATCATGGAATGGCTTATTACTGAAAATGCCTTTCATATAAAGCTTGAAATATTTAAATCTTCGATATTTTATTAATTCTCTTTAAAATCACACATAATTGCCAATATATGCTACTTATTTCAGAATTCTATACATACATTAAATATATTGAATAACACAAAATATTCAAGCTATTTTCAACTCAATTTAGTTATTTAAAAGTTTTAATGGAACGTATTTAAAAGTTTTAATGGAACGTATCCATAATTCATGAATATAAATTGATAGAATTTAAAATTAAACATCCTAAGGTAAATCAAATATAAACTGCTATTTGTTAATAATTATTGATATACATACTAAATTAGAATTTGATTGAAATGCCTTTAAAAAAAATAAATTAAATATCATAAGAAGTGGTTAAATCAAACTGAAATTGCAATTTGTTAATAATTATTGCTATACATACTAAATTAGAATTTTATACATTCATAGATATTAATGATGTATAAATACATAACCCTTTAGAAAAGGAATTTCTGTTAGAAAAGGATTTTCTTTTTTTTAAATTTAAAAAGTTACACAAAACATGCATTACATTATTCAATACAACCCATTTCATAATGGATCTATAAATAGAATTTCATCATGGAATGGCTTATTACTGAAAATGCCTTTCATATAAAGCTTTCGAAATATTTAAATCTTCGATATTTTATTAATTCTCTTTAAAATCACACATAATTGCCAATATATGCTACTTATTTCAGAATTCTATACATACATTAAATATATTGAATATCACAAAATATTCAAGCTATTTTCAACTCAATTTAGTTATTTAAAAGTTTTTAATGGAACGTATCCATAATTCATGAATATAAATTGATAGAATTTAAAATTAAACATCCTAAGGTAAATCAAATATAAACTGCTATTTGCTAATAATTATTGATATACATACTAAATTAGAATTTGATTGAAATGCCTTTAAAAAAAATAAATTAAAATATCATAAGAAGTGGTTAAATCAAACTGAAATTGCAATTTGTTAATAATTATTGCTATACATACTAAATTAGAATTTTATACGATTCATGAGATATTAATGATGTATAAATACATAACCCTTTTAGAAAAGGAATTTCTGTTAGAAAAGGATTTTCTTTTTTTTAAATTTAAAAAGTTACACAAAACATGCATTACATTATTCAATACAACCCATTTCATAATGGATCTATAAATAGGAATTTCATCTTGGAAAAATATAGTATTTAAGGCTATAGAAAATAAATTTAATAAAATAAATTTTACTTTGATAAATGATTTCAAAATAAAATGACTTATTACTGAAAATGCCTTTCATATAAAGCTTGAAATATTTAAATCTTCGATATTTTATTAATTCTCTTTAAAAATCACACATAATTGCCAATATATGCTACTTATTTCAGAATTCTATACATACATTAAATATTTTGAATATCACAAAAATATTCAAGCTATTTTCAACTCAATTTAGTTATTTAAAAGTTTTAATGGAACGTATCCATAATTCATGAATATAAATTGATAGAATTTAAAATTAAACATCCTAAGGTAAATCAAATATAAACTGCTATTTGCTAATAATTATTGATATACATACTAAATTAGAATTTGATTGAAATGCCTTTAAAAAAAATAAATTAAATATCATAAGAAGTGGTTAAATCAAACTGAAATTTTAATTTGTTAATAATTATTGCTATACATACTAAATTAGAATTTTGATTGAAATATATTTAAAAAAAATCTTCAATTAAGCAAAATAGCAAGCAGTTAAGTAAAATTGTTAACAATTGTTGTTATATATACTAAATTAGAATTTTGATTGAAGTGCGTTTAAAAAGAACATCAATTGAACATCATAAGAAGTAGTTAAATCTAATTTAAATAGCCATTTGTTAATAATTATTGCTACACATATTAAATTAGAATTTCGATTAAAAATATATTTAAAAAAATAAAAGGTCAAAAATTAGTTGAGCCTGATAAAAAAATTCTATGTTATACAAATTGTATACCATGAAAACTTTTTAAGCCGTTGTAAATAATATAAACAACATTATCTTTATAAATTAAGTATGCTTAAAATATTTACCTGAAAAACTAACATAACAGAAAATAATACTTCTTTAACGTTTTCAAGGTGAAATCGCTTTCTATATTCTTGCTAGTTATTAGTTAGTTTAATATATTTTATGTAAATGTGTAAGCCATCCCGAGAATTCATTAGCAACAGAAATTGCTTATCTTAATTAACTAATGTATTATTCATGATGTGTCAAAATAAATTAACTTTCTTTGGGTAAAAAGAATATCAAAGTTGGTTAGCAATAACAGAATATCGTTATTAGTAATTATTGAGGACCATGTTCATCATATAATATTTAAATATACGTGCATTATACAAATCAATATTAAATATATGTGGAAGGCGCAAGAAACTCTTAAATATATATGCATTATATAATATTAAATACGGCGCGTTATACGATAATAAATACGTGTGCATCATAAAAATATTAAACATATGAGCATTATACAATATTGAAAACAAGGAATTCCATTTATTTAACGAGAAGTACAAAGAAAGTAGGGATAGATGTTAAATATGAAATGACTAAATTTCAAAAATAAGTTAATCTAGATGAAGATGGCAGATCTACCAAATGATCCATTAACAATTTTTAATCTTCTTCTTCAATGGTGCGACAGCCCCGTGGTGGGCAAAAGGTCTTCTGCCTACTGGCAGATTCCGGAAACATGAAATGATTTTCCCCCCTTTTTTTCTTTTACAAGGTAGGGTTGTCAGTCCTACGCTGAACAGTCATATTAGACCGGGACCTACAGTTTAAAGTAGATTCCGAATCACATGACACACCATTGGGACTTGAACCCTATGATACCGAGCGCTAGAGCGCTAGTCACTCTTGCCATCACGCCCTAATAATAAAATAATATTATCTACATAAATCTTCATAAAATTTTAATACTCTATCTTTTTTTCACAAAGAAATAATATTTAACTGATTAATCTATCAAATTATCCCTTTAATTAGACAGATTATTTATGAAATTCAAAGAGACCCATTTCTTTAAATTCCTGATTATACAAATTATTTCGAATAAATATATGTATAACAAAATTATGATGATCTAAAATATTACATCCCAGATTCTATTTGTTTGTAAAGTCCAAATTTTCGAAAAATGCTAACTTAATAAGAAATTGTACGATTTATGCTTAATAATAATACGTGAGGATGAAATGTATAAAGATATTTCTAATCCATTGGGTAATGTTAAGCGACGTCCCTGTTTGAATGAGAAAATTCTAAGCTGCAGACGAGCCTGCAATTCGGTATGCATAGTGGCATGCTGAACAAATTGACTTTGAAATTGGAATTGCGCTCCACATCAAAAGATTTTTGCTATTAAATGATAGATAGTAAGCACAGATGGGGGGGGGCATAGAAAGGTTTATGATTCAGTTCAAACTACAACTGATTAACATTTTGTATGGTTTTGCAAATATGGATGCCGCTTAACAGAAACGTCGTCATTGTTGATAATAACGTTGGATGTAATACCATATGACTGTATCTCGCATTGCCAATCAAGTTGTCCAATAGAATTGAATGAATCTCCTATTCTCCTTAATTTTCTTATATAACATTAACTTTCTTCAGAAAAAGAGTACAGCCAATGTAGTTCGGATTAACAAAATAATATATTTAGTAACTATTAAATATATGTGCCCCATACAATTAAAAAAGGAATTTCGGACAATTATTCCTTTGCGGGACAATTATCCCTAATAAGGCATTGTAATTTATATATAAAGGCGTTAAAACTACAACCATGCTTCCTCCTATACACTGTCAACATCCCCACTTGTGACTTTCAGAAGAAATGGTCAGTTGAACTACAGACTCTCACCTCGAGAGGAAGTATATTTCGTGCCCCCTGTGCGTTGCCGAGTTTCGGGTTTTCGGCTTAGAAGTGGGATTCTTTTACGAATCTATAATAAATATGTTAATTATTGTATGTATCTAATTGTATATGTGTTATTAAAATAAAATGTAAAATAAATGTTGTGTTATTAAAATGAAATTTATTCATAAGGCTTCTTCAGATAAGAGTGAATAAGGGGCCAGCGGCTTTCGTTCCGAATGTTTCAGTTTGACAGTGAAAACAACTCACGTTATGCACGCTAGCTGGTCGTAAATGGAGTCCACTTTTGATGTGCGGAAAAAACCAACTCGGTTGGACACATGACACGCGGAGAGTTGTGAAAAATCGTTTTATAAATTGGTTAGCGAGGCTGATTAAGTCGTTCTCGTCTCTCGTGTAAGGGTTTTAAAAGGGGAGCAACTCTCGAAAGATATGTGGATGGATAGAAAGAGGGAATGAATTCGAAAGGGACGCAGATGGATAGAAAAGAAGCGTGGCTCTTGAAAGGAACACGGATATATGATGAGAAGGAAGCGTGACTCTCGAAAAGAAACGCGGATGGATGTAAAAGGAAGTGTGACTCTCGAAAAGAACATGGATGGAAAAGGAAGCGTGATTCTCGAAAGGGGCCTGGATGGATATAAAGAAAACGTGACTCTCGAAAAGGACATGGATGGAAAGGAAGCGTGATTCTCGAAAGGACATGGATGGATGTAAAGGAAAGTGAGTATCGAAAAGGATATGGATGGAAAGTAAGCGTGCTCTCGAAAGGACATGGATGGATGTAAAGGAAGTGTGAGTATCGAAAAGGATATGGATGGAAAAATGGCGGTGCTCTCGAAAGGGACATGGATGGATGGAAAGGAAGTGTGAGTATCGAAAAGGACATGGATGGAAATTAAGCGGTGCTCTCGAAAGGGACATGGATGGATGTAAAGGAAGTGTGAGTATCGAAAAGGACATGGATGGAAAGTAAGCGGTGCTCTCGAAAGGGACATGGATGGATGTAAAGGAAGCGTGAGTATCGAAAAGGACATGGATGGAAAGTAAGCGGTGCTCTCGAAAGGGACATGGATGGATGGAAAGGAAGTGTGATTCTCGAAAGAAGATATGAATGGTAAGCGTGACTCTCGAAAGGGCAGGGACGGATGAAAAAAGTGGAGTGACTCTTAAAAGGGACATGGATGGATAGAATAAAAGCGTGTTTCTCGAAAGGATGCGAATGGATGGAAGCAGGTCGAGGGCCATAAAAAAAAGATGCGGATGAATGGAAAGAAGTACGATTTTAACTGGAGCGAAGTCAAGACACATTATTTTCGGGTAGGGGTTTTATTTTAATGTCATATAAATTTTATTATAAAAAATATAAAAAACTAAAAATATTTTCTGTCAAAAATTTCTTTTTGACTTTTAACTTTTTTTTCTAAACTGATTTTAATGGTATGCGAACTTTACTCTTTCTCGTCTGGATGGGGCTTTATAGATCAATAATTTAGTAATAAAGAAATCTAAAGTTGATTTGTTTTACTGTTAAAATGCAATTCAATCTTACACATGAACAATTTAAGTATTTTTACTAAAAATTAAAAAAAAATCGCAAATTCATTCGTTACATAAATAAAAAATAAAATCAAAGTGAAAAAAAAAATTGAAAAATTTAAAGGTTTAGAAAGTTCATTCGAAACATGTCTTTAACAATGATTGCAAATATCTTTTAATAAATACATAAATGATAGTCTTTCCAATAAATCTCTTCGCCCTGCCAAGAAATAAAACATGTTTATTCTCGAAATAACACTGGTGCGGAAGAGAATAAATTGGAGAAGGAAGCCGACGGAAAAAAGAAACATTGGGAGACGTGATTGAAAAAAAGGCAAATAGGGAGCGAGAGCAGAAATGATTTTTCATGCTGACGTGATATTTCAAGTAATCAGTAATCGAAACTAACATTAATAACATCACAGAACTCGTGGAAATACAAGACGGAGCCCATTTGTTACAACTGCTAACTATCTGCACTTTCTGATGATGAAGTTTCAGATTGGAACAGATATTTGAGAAGCACGGACTAAATTATCTAATTACGAAAATAGAATTCTAAAACACTTTTATTCTTCGATAGATCTAACAACACGTTTTTAATTTGTTTATTTATAGTAAAGAATGATTAAATTGGAAAGAACTGTTGTGTTACTCATTTTCGGTTTATTCTTTATGTTAACTCATGTTTTATGAGAAAGAACAACATTATTTCCTCTTTTAAAACTTGACTAGTTTAAAATATGGCGAGATAGATAATTTATCGTAATTTTCTGCCTGTAATCAGCAGTGGCGTATAATTAAATGCTGTAATGCCGGAAAAAAAAAAACAATTTGTATAATCTGAACCATCATATAATCCATAATTTTCTCTAGCACAAATGCTGTTTTTGACTTTTTGTACTTTTAAAGTACTGTTCTAGTATGCGGAATAGAGAACTCAATCGAATATATATTTTTTGACAAAATATTTACAAAAAAACGAACATAACATTTAAAGACACGTTTGATCATACGTAACCTGCAGAAATATATTAAAAATAAAATTTTAAAGTTGACTAATAGATGTGTATATGAAAGCACCATCATAAAAAGGATACTTAATGTGCATATTCCAAGGAAATGCAAGTGAATTAAGATCAATTTAACGACTCATCAGAATGAAAATATTAATCAAAAATTTATTGCACAAATTGAAATTTTGAAAATGAGCATCGAATTTTTTTATAATGCATCAGCTGCAGATTAAAGGCAAGAAATCTACACTGTATCCGAGTGGTTCTCAAATTTTTTTGAAGTCAGGAGATTTAAAAAATCCTACAAATAATTGTAAGCTTACAGCAATATTATAAAAAGTATTTAATGGGCATATTCCAAGGAAATAAAAGTGAATTAAGATAAAATTAATCATAAGAATACTAGAACATAATATTATAAGTACAATAAAAAATAAAAAAAAAAAAAAAGCATTTGTGCAAGAGAAACTATGGATTATATGCTGGTTCAGAGTATACAAATTTTCTATTTTCCCGCCGAAAATTATGGCACTTGATTATACGACACTTCTGATTACAGGTAGAAAATTACGATAAATTATTTATCTTGCCAAATTTTTGTTCCTTTTAAAGTAATCAAGCAAGGTGGACCAAGCCTTACTGGCAGATTCAGATTCAGAAACAGATATTTTCTTTTTACAGGAGTAGGGATGTCAGCCTTGTGCCCAACGCTCTACAGTCGTGTTAGACCGGGATCTACGGTTTAAAGTGGATTCTGAACCACTACAAACATTTTTGACAATGCCGGGACTCCGAACACGAAACCTATGGCAACGAGCGCCAAAGTGCTAATAACTCTGACATCAGGCCTCGATATTAATAGCTGATGGATTCAAACGGACGAAAAAATGGCAATGGACATAGAAAGCCTATTAGATTCGTAGAGAACTTTTGAAATGATAAACCAAACAAGATAATGATAAATCAAACAAGATAATGATAAACCAAACAAGAGTTAAATAACGCATAAAAAACGTACTTTCAGAAGAGAAGTCTTTTGATCCATCCAACGAAACGAAATTCTCAACTCTGCCTTTTATTTAATACAAGATTGTCAATTCGTCCAAATAAATGAAATTTCAAATTATCAAAAACTGCCGGCCAAAAACTATCGTCCTTAATGGATTGAACCCCAAAACATTTTAACGTCAAAAATACACCCACACATAAGATATCTCTTTTTTAAGTTTCAAAAATTTTTGTTTTAAAACACCAAAATTGAGAGGCTTTCTAAAAGTTTTTAAAACGTCGCAAATGCAGCTGATGAATACAAATGGATGTCAGAAGATAATAAAATATCATCTACTGCCATGTAAGTTCGAGTAGAAATAATGGATTTTTCCCGTGTTTGTCCATCGAAAGAACAGCTACAACGAATCAGAAGCAAAAGTGAATTCTGTTTCTTGCGGTTTGATGCACTGTGCTTTTTTGCGTGTGGTTTCATGCGTAAAGGGCCTAATTCTTAAGACCTGATCCTTGGAGTCAGTGATGGAGGGAGAAGAAATGTGATCGCTTATTTCGTCTCGCGCAGTGGGTGTCGAGGGGAAAAATCTTTTGTTGAAAAAGAAATTTCTTTCATCTCATGCCAGATACAGCAAGGGGAGAAACTGAGCCACTGTTCATTTGCCAATCAATCTTTTTGGTTTCTAAGATCGCAAGATTGCATCTGAAGGAATTTGAAGGGGAAAAAAAAGATGGACAATAGACAGATGCTATGGATTCTATTTGAATTATGAACCAATTATGAAAAGCATTTAAAAAGTTTTAAAAGTAAACGTACCATTAAGAAATTAAGAAGTAGAGTTTCGAATAGAGAACAAAGAAGAAATTGTCTTGATTTTAGGACAACCATCCCTATGATTTAATAAATATTTTTCATCTTCAATGGTACAACAGCTCCAGTATGCGCCAAGGCCGTCTGCCTACTGGAGTCGTATTTTTGCAGATTGTGAAACATGAATTATTTTCTTCTTATGGGAGGGGTTGTTAGCCCTTATCCAACGATCTACAGTCATATTAGACTGTGACCTACTGTTAAAGTGGATTCCGAATCACTACAAACATCCATGGCACAGCCGGAAATCGAATCAGAAACCTGTGGTATCGAGCGAAAGAGCAGTAGCCACTCGACCATCAGGCCCCAATATAAATAGATGGCCAAAATGTTACAAAAAAAAAGACGAAGAAATTCATAGCAATGGACATGGACAACATACTAGATTCGGACGAGAACTTTTGAAATGATAACACCAAACAACAGTTAAGTAACGAATAAAAAATATACTTTTTCAACTTACTTTTTCCCTTTTTTTTTCATCTTTTATTGAATCCAACGAAACTAAATTCTCAACTCTGCCTATTATTTAATACAAGATTGTCAGTTCGTTCAAATAGTGAAATTTCAAATTACCAAAAACCACCGACCAAAAAGTTATCGTCCCTTAATGGACTGAACACCAAAACACTTTAACGTCAAAAATACACCCACACATAAGACATTTCTTTTAAGTTTCTAAATACCAAAAAATTGAGAGGCTTTCTAACAGTTTTTAAAACGTCTAAAATGCAGCTAATGAATACAAATGGATGTCAGAAGATAATAAAATATCATCCACTGCCATGTAAGTTCTTCGAGTAGAAATAATGGATTTTTGCCGCGTTTGTCCATCGAAAGAACAGCTACAACGAATCAGAAGCAAAGAAGAAAGAAGGAATTCTGTTCCCCATCTTGTGTTTTTCACGCACTGTGCTTCTTTTGCGTGTGGTTTCATGCGTGAAGCCTAATTCTTAAGACCTGATCCTTGGAGTCAGTGATGGGAGGATAAAAATGTGATTGCCCATTTCATCTCTCGCAGTGGGTGTCGAGGGAAAAATCTTTTGTTAAAAATTTTTTTTTTCTCCGGAAGGGAGATGGCTCCCCGCGTAATTTCTTTCATCTCATGCCAGAAGCAGCAGGGAGGAGAAACTGAGCCACTGTTCATTTGTCATCAATCTTTTTTTGGCTTCTAAGATGGCAAAAAATGCATCTGAAGGACTTTGAAGGAAAAAAACTATTGCTACGGAATCTATCTGAATTATGAACCAATTATAAAAATTATTAAATTTTTTTTAAATAAATGCATAAACGAAAGTTATTAAAGTGCAGGATAGGAACAAAGAAGAAATTATTTTTATTTTATGAAAATCACCCCTATGGCTTAATAAATGTTCTTCTTCTATAACGCAACAGTCTCTTGATGGGCCAAAGCCGTCTGCCTACTGGCAGATTCCGAAATATGAGAGGTTTTCTTTTAAGGGGTAGGGTTGTCAGCCTTGTGCCCAACACTCTGCAGTCATATTAGACCGAGACATACTGTTTAAAGTGGATTCCGAACCACTGCAAACGTTAATGACACCGCCGGAACTCGAACCCGAAACCTATGGTACCAAGCGGCAGAGCGCTAATCACTCGCCCATCAGCCCCCAATATAAATAGCAGATGGCTAAAATGTTAAAAAAAATGGATGAAAAAAATTCATAGCAATGGGCATGGATAGCATATTAGATTCGGATGAGAACTTTTGAAATGATACACCAAACAATAGTTAAGTAAAAAAAAGTACTTTCAGAAGCGAAATTTTTTGATCCATCCAACGAAACTAAAAATAAAAATATATCAATTCGTCCAAGTAGTGAAATGTCAAATTATTACAAACCACCGACTATCGTCCCTTAATGGATTGAAACCAAAAACATTTTAACGTCAAAAATACACCCACACAAATACACCACACACCGCTAAAGTTTCACAAATTTTTTTTAAAGTATAAAAAATTGAGAGGCTTTCTAAGGTTTTTAAAACGTCTCAAATGCCGCTAATGAATACAAATGGATGGCAAAAGATAATAAAATATCATCTACTGCCATGTAAGTTCTTCAAGAAGAAATAATGGATTTTTCCCTCATTTGTCCATCGAAAGAACAACGAATCAGAAGCAGAAGTGAATTCTGTTTTCCATCTTCCGGTTTCATGCACTGTGCTTTTTTTGCGTGTGGTTTCATGCGTGAAGCCTAATTCTTAAGACCTGATCCTTGGGATGGGGAGGAAGAGGGAAGGGGAGGGGAATGCGATCGCTTATTTCATCTCGCGCAGCGGGTGTAGGGGAAAAATCTTTTGTTGAAAAAAAGAAATTTCTTTCATCTCATGCCAGAAGCAGCAGGGGGGAGAAACTGAGCCACTGTTCATTTGCCAATCAATCTTTTGGGTTTCTAAGATCGCAAGAATGTATCTGAAGGAATTTGAAGGGGCGAAAAATGGATAATGCACAATTGTTATGGATTCTATCTAAATTACGAAGCAACTATGAAAAGTGTTTAAAGAATTTTAAAATTAACCGTTAAAACGAAAATGCATCTGAGGATTGAATTTTGATTTTATGAAAAGGATTTAATGAATATTCTTCTTCTTCAATGGTACAACAGGCCCATGGTGGGCCAAGGCCATTTGCCTTCTTTTCAGATTCCGAAATATGAGATTTTTCTTTTTACGTAGAAAATGCAGGGTACATGCTTTTCTCTTAGGGTAAAGTTGCCTGCCCTACGTCCTACTGTCATATTAGACATTAAATACATATTGCAATCATATTAATCATATTAGATGGGGACCTACGGTTTAAAATGAATTCCAAACCCCTACGAGCATCCATGGCACCTCCAGGACTCGAACCTAAAAACTTTGGCACCGAGCCCCAGAGATCTAATCACTTGGCCATCAGACTTCTTAATAATTATTACCATTTATTTACCCTACTCGGGGCTCAGTGGTAACGGTCGCCGCGTGTGAGCATTAGGGTGGATGCTCAATCCGATATCGAGTTTTTTATAGACATTGTTTCAAAAAACGAGGAGACTCGATGGTTATTTCCTTCTAAAGTCCTCCAAAAAGACTGCATTCCTTCTTCAGCCACTCGGAGTCATGTCAGACTTCTATCTAATGGTGCGCCATCCCAACAGAAGAGCCCCCCTTCCCTCCTTCAATCAGCCTACACTGGTTCTTGGTCTTGGTCTAGATGTGGTTGTCTACCAAGTGGGATAAGAGACACTAAGCCATTTATTTAAAATTCCAGTTGACAATATTTGCAAACTAAAGTAACAACAAAAATCAATCAACACTACAAGAGCAGGAAAGTTGTCATCTTAGAAATATACTAATATGGAACAATATTATTATTTCTAAAAGTTCTCACAAATAATTTAAATTTTATGACCAATCAAATTTGAAAGAAATGCATTAGCGAAATATATTAATGTAGAAAAAAAAAATGAAACATTATCACCAGGCATTATTATCAATAGAAACCATATGACTTATCTTTTTTTTTTTCTCTCTGTTTTTCTGAACAAGGCCAATCAAATGATAGGGATGAGCCTTGATGACCCCTACATCAAGCAAGTGGTTCATATCTTTGCAATTTGGGAAAATGTTGAGATTTTAGTTATAGTATGAGAGGATTTCGAATAAATAGAGCAATACATAAATGTTAGAATTTCGACAAAGAACGTGACCAGAAGGCAAGGTAAAATGTATTTCAGAAACTACAAATCTGGTCTGCTTTTCACAATATGTATGATTTAGCATTCAACAAATAGAAGAAATATCCATACGGAAACAAGGCTTTGGGCGGGCAAGGGTCATTGATAACTAGTGCCGTTAGGCAGAAATATTAGTAGTAAGGATGGAATAAGAATCCACCATGCATTCTCACGACAGCTATATAGCGGAGCAACTATATAGACACTATCACGACAAATATATAGCGGAAAAGAGAATTTAAATAAACTGGATCCTCTATGAATTCGCACCAGAGCAATACAGAGGACCGCGTGCAAGGATGAATAAATTATAGCTTAAAAACACTAAAAAACACACTTTTAGAGTTAATCAATCTAAAAGTAAAAAATAATTGTTAACATAAGAATAAAATGACTGATGAGAAAATGAATGTCACTGTTCTAAAAGCGTGGGCTGCTCGATATCAATCGTTATAATTTTCACTAGCTTCATTCCGAAATGCAGAGTTAGTTTAAAAATGTCATACAAAGCCCCCACGCTTTAGAACAGTGACATTCATTTTCTCGTCAATTTTATTCTTATGTTAACAATTATTTTTTACTTTTTAGATTGATTAATTCTAAAAGCGTGTTTTTTAGTGTTTTTAAGCTACAATATTTAAATAAGGTCCCGGTAGGAGGACTGGAACTATACAATAATTACAATTATTTAATACAATAATTAATTAATTTTAATTACGATAAATTGATTGTGAGTAAAACAAAGGCTAAAATGTAAATATACCGAGCCAACCAGGATTTGAACAAGGAATCTCCTGATACGTAGTCAAGTGCGCTATCCGTTGTGTCACTGTCCCACGTAGGTTTGAATGTCTTCGGTACTTTCATTCTACATGGGTTAAATTGCTTTTCCTAAGTTAAAATAAAATCACTAATCCTTGCAAATCCTAATCATGATGAGATAATAAACTTATCAAAATATTTTTGTGTCGTTGGTCCTTGATAAGTCTACAACGTCTAAATTAAATCTGATCGCTTAAAGCAGGGCAAAATCGAGCCCAAAGAGTCAGTTACAAACAAACAAACCAATATACAGGTGAAACTAATAAAAGCGTATTAAAAAGCAAAATGTTTAAATAAATTTTACTCGATATGTGAGACAACCGCAGGGTGTCCAATCACTTAAAAAAAATTACAAGTTAGTTAGTGATGGCTTAGTTAGTTGTAGTTTAGGCTTTGCGTTGTAGAAAATAAATGATATATTTGCTTCAACGTCTCCTCTCAATTCTAAAATTTCATTAATCATATTCACATTATGTCCACCCTTTTCGGAAGCTAAATATTTTGCTTTCCTGAAAGATTCAAAGTTGCAAATTACGCAGAATTTAACTAAACGCCATTACGTCTTCAACGAGGAATGCACACACATCCGGCCACAATCTGTACTGATAGAATGAATGTGACGGAATACACAATTCATCACACATTATTACCATTTGAGACTGCAAATTCAGAGTTCCATACGAATGTCTATGATTATTGCGAATCAGGGATGAAACGCATGACTTTTGTATGTAACCTGGGACAATGGATTACTGAGGTTAACTCTTTACGAATCACGACAGACAAATCTCACTATTTTTTACATCTTGTGGATTGGCAATTGGCATTGGCATTACGTTTTCGAACGAAAATAATAGTAAAACAAGTACCAGCATCAGCATTAAAAATGAGATTTAAAGAAACAATCCTACTTTTGTTTCAAGCATGGTATAAAATAAAATGCGTACTCTATGATGTAAATGGGATTTGAAAATCTACCCAAACCATAAACAGCCAATGAGAATCAAAGAAGAACTTTTTGTTTCAAGCATGGCATAAAATAAAATGCAACTCTATGATGTAGCAATGGGATTTTGAAAATCTACCCAAACCATAAACAGCCGATGAGAATCAAAGAAGCAAGCCAACTTTTGTTTCAAGCATGGCATAAAATAAAATGCGTACTCTATGATGTAAATGGGATTTTGAAATCTACCCAAACCAAAACAGATGAGAATCCAAGCCAACTTTTGTTTCAAGCATGGCATAAAATAAAATGCGTGCTCTATGATGTAGCAATGGGATTTTGAAAATCTACCCAAACCATAAACAGCCGATTGAGAATCAAAGAAGCAAGCCAACTTTTGTTTCAAGCATGGCATAAAATAAAATGCGTACTCTATGATGTAAATGGGATTTTGAAAATCTACCCAAACCAAAAGATGACCAACTTTTGAGATAAAATAAAAATGGAAGATGTAGCATGAGAATCAAAGAAGCAAGCTTTTGTTTCAAGCATGGCATAAAATAAAATGCGTACTCTATGATGTAAATGGGATTTTTGAAAATCTACCCAAACCAAAACAGCCGATGAGAATCAAAGAAGCCCAACTGAGATAAAATAAAATGGAAGCAAAACCAACAGCCGATGAGAATCAAAGAAGCAAGCCAACTTTTTGTTTCAAGCATGGCATAAAATAAAATGCGTACTCTATGATGTAGCAATGGGATTTTGAAAATCTACCCAAACCATAAACAGCCGATGAGAATCAAAGAAGCAAGCCAACTTTTGTTGCAAGCATGGCATAAAAATAAAATGCGTACAAAATGTAGCAATGGGATTTTGAAAATCTACCCAAACCATAAACAGCCGATGAGAATCAAAGAAGCCAACTTTTTGTTTCAAGCATGGCATAAAATAAAATGCGTACTCTATGATGTAGCAATGGGATTTTGAAAATCTACCCAAACCATAAACAGCCGATGAGAATCAAAGAAGCAAGCCAACTTTTGTTGCAAGCATGGCATAAAAATAAAATGCGTGCTCTATGATGTAGCAATGGGATTTTGAAAATCTACCCAAACCATAAACAGCCGATGAGAATCAAAGAAGCAAGCCAACTTTTTGTTTCAAGCATGGCATAAAATAAAATGCGTGCTCTATGATGTAGCAATGGGATTTTGAAAATCTACCCAAACCATAAACAGCCGATGAGAATCAAAGAAGCAAGCCAACTTTTGTTTCAAGCATGGCATAAAATAAAATGCGTACTCTATGATGTAAATGGGATTTTTGAAAATCTACCCAAACCATAAACAGCCGATGAGAATCAAAGAAGCAAGCCAACTTTTGTTTCAAGCATGGCATAAAATAAAATGCGTACTCTATGATGTAGCAATGGGATTTTGAAAATCTACCCAAACCATAAACAGCCGATGAGAATCAAAGAAGCAAGCCAACTTTTTGTTGCAAGCATGGCATAAAATAAAATGCGTACTCTATGATGTAGCAATGGGATTTTTGAAAATCTACCCAAACCATAAACAGCCGATGAGAATCAAAGAAGCAAGCCAACTTTTTGCAAAGCATGGCATAAAATAAAATGCGTACTCTATGATGTAGCAATGGGATTTTGAAAATCTACCCAAACCATAAACAGCCGATGAGAATCAAAGAAGCAAGCCAACTTTTGTTGCAAGCATGGCATAAAATAAAATGCGTACTCTATGATGTAGCAATGGGATTTTGAAAATCTACCCAAACCATAAACAGCCATGAGAATCAAAGAAGCAAGCCAACTTTTGTTGCAAGCATGGCATAAAATAAAATGCGTACTCTATGATGTAAAATGGGATTTTGAAAATCTACCCAAACCATAAACAGCCGATGAGAATCAAAGAAGCAAGCCAACTTTTGTTGCAAGCATGGCATAAAATAAAATGCGTACTCTATGATGTAGCAATGGGATTTTGAAAATCTACCCAAACCATAAACAGCCGATGAGAATCAAAGAAGCAAGCCAACTTTTGTTGCAAGCATGGCATAAAAATAAAATGCGTACTCTATGATGTAGCAATGGGATTTTGAAAATCTACCCAAACCATAAACAGCCGATGAGAATCAAAGAAGCAAGCCAATGAAGATAAAATAAAATGCGTACTCTATGATGTAGCAATGGGATTTTGAAAATCTACCCAAACCATAAACAGCCGATGAGAATCAAAGAAGCAAGCCAACTTTTGTTGCAAGCATGGCATAAAATAAAATGCGTACTCTATGATGTAGCAATGGGATTTCGAAAATCTACCCAAACCATAAACAGCCGATGAGAATCAAGGAAGCAAGCCAACTTTTGTTTCAAGCATGGCATAAAATAAAATGCGTACTCTATGATGTAGCAATGGGATTTTGAAAATCTACCCAAACCATAAACAGCCGATGAGAATCAAAGAAGCAAGCCAACTTTTGTTGCAAGCATGGCATAAAATAAAATGCGTACTCTATGATGTAGCAATGGGATTTTGAAAATCTACCCAAACCATAAACAGCCGATGAGAATCAAAGAAGCAAGCCAACTTTTGTTGCAAGCATGGCATAAAAATAAAATGCGTACTCTATGATGTAGCAATGGGATTTTGAAAATCTACCCAAACCATAAACAGCCGATGAGAATCAAAGAAGCAAGCCAACTTTTGTTTCAAGCATGGCATAAAAATAAAATGCGTACTCTATGATGTAAATTTGAAATCTACCCAAACCAAAAAGAAACAATGAGATATAAGGAAGCAAGCCAACTTTTGTTGCAAGTATGTTGTAAAATAAAAAAATACGCTGTCTATGATGTAGGAATAGGATTTTGAAAATCTACCCAAACCGAAAAACAACCATTGGGATTTAAAGAAGCAATCCAACTTTTGTTGCAAGCATGGTGTAATGTGAAATGTATAATCTATGATGTAGGAATGGAATCTAGATGTAGGAATTCAAATCTACTGAATCTAAAACAACAACAATGAGATTTAAAGAAGTTAACCAAATTTTGTGGCAAACATTGTGTAAAATAAAATTCTCTATGATGTAGGAACAGGATTTTGAAAATCTACCCCCCTCCAAAAAAAAAAAAACTACAAAAGAATAATACTACCTAACTACTAAAACAAATTGTTTTATTTTTTTTTTTTGATTGATTGGTGAATAATACTTCACGCAACGACAATCTATGAATAAAAGGAAGGCTGAATTTTAAAGAGTTTTATTTAATGAAGCATAAATTTAACAAACTCTATTTAAGAACATTGAACCCTTATTATTTTTTTCTACAAACGAAAGAAGAAAGGTCTTTATCTTTTACGTATGCTAAACAAGAAAGCTTTTGAATATATTCCTTTAAAATTAATGTATTTAGCTGCAAAGTCTAAGACTGACTGAAGTTTATGACTACTGAATAATAATGATCAATTACCTTTGGCAGCAAACATATAATAAATATATCATCTGCGATTCTGTTCTCTCTAAAATTTCCCAAAGGAAGAAGTTTCTCATTTATTTTTAACTTTCACTCGAACGTGAGAATATAAATAATTTAACATTTTCAATATAACTAAATGTATTTGCCATAAATTTGAAGTTCTACTTAATATTTCATGTCACGTAGTTAAGATATGTAGATAAGCTCTTCAGTAAACTAACATATTTATTAATACGACAACTTCACATTTTTATTAACAAAACAAAAGGCTATATTATTTAATTATATTATTATTTTTATGATTTTTAGGAAAATAATATTCGTAAGTAATATATCTTTTACGCAAAATAATGCGTAGCTTAAATTAATTATAAAAACACATTAATTTTTTTCCTAAGGCATCTGCCAACTACAGAGACAGTTGTTTTTATGCCATAAGCAAGAGCTGCACCGTTTGTTACACATTTAGCACAACCTAAGGTATGTGTAGCTTGAAGATATGCCACGGACGCGAGTAACACTACCCCAACAATGTTCTACATCAGTGGTGGCCAACACACGGATCGCCTTGAAAATTTTTCCGGCCCATGAGATTTATCACACTTTTACAAGATATATTTATTTTATAATGGCCAAAGTAGTGAAAACAATGTATTACAAAATACATAATGCGCGCATCTATACATTCAAAAATTAACTGTCGAAATTATGAGAAAAAATTAACTTTGATTTTAAAATAATATTCTTGCCAATATAGGACAGATATTGCCTGTTTTATTTATGAGTTTAGAGTTATGAGTTCTCAGAATGATTAAATTATATTCTGCCAAATCCATGATGCACGCGCATCCATTTACGAAAGCTAAGTGAAAGAGTGGAGAAACAAATATTGTACTAGTAAAATAATTATTTTTTAATGGTTTCATTTTTTATTTGTTGTCATATCCCTCATGGAAGGAGGGGAGAGGGATGCAGCTTCTGTTCTGATGGAGCACCCGTAGGTAGAAGTCTGACTTCTGCTCCGTGACTCTTTTACAGTCAAAGGAGACCGGGACCTATGGCTTAAAGTGGATTCCGTACCACTACAAACATCCATGGCAGCGGGGGGACTCGAACCCGAAACCTGTGGCACCGAGCGCCAGAACGCTAGACACTCGGCCATTCAGGTCCATTTTTTTTTATTTCATTTATATTTATACATTTTATTCATTTTTAGTGTTATATATTTCTTTACAATGTGCGTTTTAGTATCATTATTATTATCATTATTATTATATCATCTATGTAAATCATTATTATTGCATGTAAGAATAATAGTAAACACAATAATAATAACTCATTATGTTTCAATTTTTCACTCCAAAAAAGTTTCTACAGTGGGTCTAAATCTAATATGGAGATATATAATTTTATATACGGCCCCCTCGGAGTTAGATGCATTTCCAAAATCAATGCCTACAAGTTTATTTGGTTTGGTCATCCCTGCTATCCTATTAGACTGGGTTACTACGGTTTAAAGTGGATTCTGAACCACTACAAATATCCATGACACCGCCGGGACTCGACCTTGAAATCTATGGTGCCAAAGCCAGCCACTCCGCCATCAGGTCCTTGAGACATAGAATAATAAACGGAGCATTCCTTTTACAGCATTGATTAAATTACTATAGAAACTAAACGTATCAATTTAATTAAACATTATTGTGAAAAATATAAAGAAGAGGGGTTTTTTTCAATTCAAAAGTGTTTTTTGGCTGACATCTAAAATTAAAAAAAAACTCTCCCCAATTTTTTTTTCTTAAATATTTTTTTTTTATTTCAATATACGTAAATCAAAGGAATTTAGAATTAGTTTTAATTAATTAACAAGTTTTTAAAAACTTTGTGTTTTTTTTATTTTCATTCAATTGAGATTGTGATTGTTTTTTTTTTTGCGCCTTTATTTCAATTAATAAAAAAAAAAATTTTTTTTTCAAGAAAACGTTTTCTGAAAAATAAATAGTTTTATTAAAATAAAAGCTAATAAAAAATATAAAATTTAATAAGATTAAACCTGAATGTAAAAGAAAATTACGAGACTATATAATTCCAGATAAATTTTTTTTGCCGAAAAGGCTTTTAAAATCAACAGCTTCCGTAAAAAAATTATTATTGTAAAAAGACATATGTATTTTAAACAAAATTTCTTATTAAGGTTTAAGGAATTGATTTCTCTTGTAGATTTTTGTAAGTTAATTTTATTTAAAAACTTTAAGTGAGAAAAATTTGAAGTGAACAGTACTTGTTTTTTTTTCTATATGAAATTTTCTTTTTGATTTGAATTTACTGAAATTTCGAATTTGTTTTTGACCCAATTGCCTTTGAATTTGAAGTGCGATAAAATTGTGGGTTTAAATAAATCTTTAAAAATACTAATAAAAAAGTAATAACTAAAAAAATTTTAAATAAAAATAAAGCAACTTTGTTCCTTAAATATTATAGTTCTTTTTACGCTATTTTTCAGATAAATTTAAAAAAGGAATTACAATTAAATAAATATTTTATTAAACTATTATTTCTTAGAAAAATTTACTTAGGCCTACCACTCTTTTAATTCGCCTTTCAGATAATTATTTTCACATTTTAAACGTCTAAATAAGTTTATAACAGAATTATAATAATAGATAGTCAAATTTTCATATTTTCAAAATACTTTTTTGTCAATGCAAAATGCACATAATAATAATGAATTTCATAAGAATATCTAATGCACATAATAATAATGAATGTCATAATAAATAAAAGAATATAATGCTCATAAGAATAATGAATATCATAAGAATATCTAATGCACATAAGAATAATGAATGTCATAAGAATATATAATGCTCATAAGAAAATGAATATCATAAGAAAATGAATGTCATAAAAATATTTAATGCTCATAAGAATAATGAATATTATAAGAATAATGATTGTCATAAGAATATCTAATGCACATAAAAACATCTAATGCACATAAGAATATCTAATGCTGATAAGAATAATGATTGTCATATCTATTGCACATAAGAATATCTTATTGTCATAAGAATAATGAATGTCATAAGAATATCTAATGCACATAAGAATAATGAATGTCATAAGAATATCTAATGCACATAAGAATATCTAATGCCCAGAAGAATAATGAATGTCATAAGAATATCTAATGCACATAAGAATATCTAATGCTCATAAGCATAATGAATGTCATAAGAATATCTAATGCACATAAGAATAATGAATGCTCATAAGAATAATGAATATCATAAGAATAATGAATGTCATAAGAATATCTAATGCACATTAGAATATCTAATGCTCATAAGAATAATGAATGTCATAAGAATATCTAATGCATATAGGAATATCTAATTCTCATAAGAATAATGAATGTCATAAGAATATCTAATGCGCATAAGAATATCTAATGCGCATAAGAATAATGAAATAAGAATATCTAATGCTCATAAGAATAATGAATGCTCATAAGAATATCTAATGCTCAAAGAATACCTAATGCTCATAAGAATATCTAATGCTCATAAGAATATCTAATGCTCATAAGAATAATGAATATCATAAGAATATCTAATGCTCATAAGAATAATGACAGTCATATGAATATCTAAAGCACATGAGAATAAAGAATCTTTCATTAAGTAATATTTCACTTACATATCTTTTTGAACTTTCTAAGTATTTATTATAAAAAGTTAAATTAAATTCATATTTTAATGTTTTTCTAACTATAATTTAAGGGAAAGAATCCTATAAAATGATTCCAGTCATATCTGAAAATGTATGTTGACAACATGGGAATTTCAATATTGAGACAGAAGACCCATATTTGTTAATAAATTCTTGCGTTTAATTGCATAATATGCACAACCGTAAAGTTCAATAATGTATTTGTAAAACATTTTATTTAAAAATGTTTATAAAAATTAGATAGTATATTACTCTTTTTTTCATATAAAGACGATAATTCTCATATTCACCTTATATAATTGCAATACATGCTTTTAGTAAAATGCTTTTGGAAATGAAAACATTTTTTTGTGATAAACAGGGCGTTTTCTTGAAAAATGTAGCTAATAAATTCTGAGGCAATTATATGAATTTCAAATTTGCTTGTAGTAAAATAACATGCAAATTTATTTTTTCCCCATTTAACTAATTTATTTTATTCTGTTCTGCGTTCTTGTTAGATGCTAATTAAGATAATTGTTTGTCTTACTCATAGAACTTTTACTGTTAAAGTAAACAAATTTTCTCTTCTATTAAAAATATTATGGCTGGTACTCCTCAAGGTAGTGAACTTTCACCTCTTCTTTTCTCTATTTTTATTGCTGATATCCCAACTAATCCTAAACTGCTACCTACGCTGATGATACTGCAATCCTTTGCAAAAATAAAAACATTGAATTCTTAGCTATCACCCTTACTAATCATTTTAACTTTCTCAATAACTAGTTCAATAAAGGGAAAATTTCTTTAAATGTAGATAAGACTGAACCTGTTGTCTTTAATGAAATCGTAAAACACCTGTGGTTATGATCAACAATTATATGATCCCTTGAAATAGTCAAACTAAATATTTAGGAGTTATTTTCGATCAGCATTTAACTTGGAAACAACATTTTCTGTACACCAAAACTAAATTTCGTATTGCCTTCAGAAAACTCTTCTCCCTAATAAATAAAAATTCTAACATGACCAGGGATAACAAAATTCTTCATACTGCTATGCTTCACCCAATTCTCACGTACGCTTGTCCGGTTTGGTCCTATGCAGCTAAATTTAACTTAAAATGCTTGAAACTTTACAAAATATCACTATCTACCAAATTACCTCTTTTAAATGGCCTAAATGCTAATGCTAATGCTAATATCGCCTTCATGCACAATTCTAATATCTATAAAGCTATTTACATTCCTTCTTTAAAAGATTTTTTAAACACATCTCTATTAAATTTTTGACATGCTTTTTAATCATGAAAATACGGCAATCCAGGAGATTGAACGTTCTCAATTATGATTTGAAACGTCCGCGCGAAATTTTAATTTTCTTTAAACTTTTTTATTTGTTTATGATTGTAAGTTAATTTTATTATATTTGCAAATATATTCTAGGCAATTTTCATTTTTTCAACTGTATTACCCTGCCACATAAAAAATGGAGCACCCCAGGGGCTAAATAGTTCCAAAAGAATGCGTCAACCAATAATAAGATAAATGAACCTGATACCCGAGGGGCTAGAGGTACTCGGTACCATTTTAGTATCATTTTTAGGGGGCCTGATGGCCGAGTGACAAACGCTCGATGTCACAGGTTTCGAATTAGATTCCCGGCTGTGCCATGGATGTTTGTAATGGTTCGAATCCACTTTAAACCGTAGGTCCCGGTCTCATATGACTGTAGAGCTTTGTGAGGGTAGTGTTACTCGCTTCCGTAGCATATCTTCAAACTACGTGCCCCCTGGTGCCAAATGAGTAACAGCGATGCAGCCGTTGCATATGGCATAAAGATTAACTGTCTCTGTATTGACAGCTGCATTAGAACAACAATAACATAAGAGAAATGTTTAAGTAATAAAATAAATGTTTACGTAATGCTAAGTCGTTAAAATAATAAGACAAATGATTTCAAAAGGAGTATTATTAACTAAAAATATTTCTACTGGCAACATAAAAATTCAAATTTTCTGTCATATATAATTTGGAATAAAAAACACTTATTCCAAATTAGAAGAATCCAATAGCGAATTCAGCGTAGAATAATTATTTGTATTAATATGTTTGAATTGTTAATATTACGTTTACATTTTATTTAAATATTTATATATATGAAAGCTTTTACTAATACTTTAAGAGATAAAAATTTGCACTTTGAAATACAATCAAAAATGCTTTTACTATTTTTTCATAAACAGAAGGTTTTCTTTGAAGTTTATAAGCACAATCGGTATACTTTGATAACTACACATTTAGTTTCGGATATTGAGTTTAATTGTTTTATAACATTTCTTTACCTGCACAAATTTTACTTTGATGTGACCTTTCAGAAATTTTTACTTAATGTTATATTGTAAAAAGATTTTTCATGCAAAGAGAAAAAAAAATAAAAGTTAGATCGACTCTTTTAAATCAAAAATATCCATTAGGCAACAAAAATGATGGCTTAAAGCGAACACTACGCTTGTAATCCATGACTTAAAAGCGTTCTCTTAAAGACAGGTAAAAAACCACTCAACTCGAGACAAAGGATTCTCCTTTAGGGAAATAAAGCCCATTCTTCGAAGTTTAGGGATCGATTAATATACAAAAATAAGCTTTTAGAAAGTTTTTTTTTTGCTTTGTGATTCTTTATGTATCCATTTTTATCTAAATAGGGGCATGAATTTATTTAAACTTACATTTATTAGTAAAATGCAAGTTGTTCACCATTTATTGTTAGTAACTATTTGTCTGAACTTCCATTTACAAATTAATAGTTAACTATTTCTTTTATAAAAAAACATATATCAAAGAGTTATTCATAAAATCAATATTAAGAAAAAAATTACATATTAAATAACAGCCATTATTTAAACGTGTTAAGAAAACAACACGTTTAAAATTGAAATTATTTAAATGTTAAGTTGTTACTGCTACTGTTACTACTACTACTACTACCTCTCTCCTCTCCTCCTCCCCACTCCTGGTTCAGTGGCTATGTGCAGCAGCTGGTTAGCATGAGGACTAAGGTTCAATTCCCTGAGTCTTTGTTGTATTAGACACTGTTTCAAAAAAAAAAAAAAAAAAAAAAAAAAGAGAAGACTGATAGCATTTGTAATGTTCAGCATCTTGTCTCGTGAATCGGACTACCTGGTGGGAGTGTTTCGAGTTTTTCTCCCATACGATACGCATGCGGTGTAGTTCCCATTAAAATTCCTCCCGGTAGACACTGCCTTCCAGCTGCCTGCCTGCTAGAAAGGGCTTTATATCAAATACATTTTAAATGTCTTTGGATTTGGAGCACTTCACAATAAATATGTGAATAAAATGTTTCGTCAATTTAATATTAATTTTTTTGGCCCTCGGGGCTACAGGTTTCGGGTTCGAGTCCCGGAGGTCTCTGGATATTTATAGTGATTCGGAACCCACTTTAAACTGTACGTTCCGGTCTAATATGATTGTAGATCGTAGGGCGTAGTACTGACAACCGTATCCTGTAAAAAGAAACCGTCTCCTGTCTTGAGATCTGCCAGTAGGCAGACGGCCATGGTCAACCATGGGTTGTAAGTGCCAGGGTTGGTTTGATTTGTTGCAGTTTTATGGCACAAGGGTTTGCTGCAGTTTTATGGCACAGATCTGCCATGTTGCGCCAAACAAGTGTGCTTTTCTTAAAATTCTGGTAAAAGTGATTGGTTAAAAGACGAAAGCTTTAATTGTGAGAACAGGTAAAATGCAGTACCAAGTAGAGACGTGTAAATAGTGAATTAAAATTGATGTTGTTAATAATTACCAATTAAAATGCAACTAAAAGACACTGACGAAAAACAATAGAATATGGTACAACAAACAAATTTCAAATATAATGCATTAAACCAATTTTTACAAGAAATAAAAAACGGGGAGGGCCTCCCAGTAAGTCAGATAGGGTGGGATGCTCACGACAGAAAAGGGTGAGTCGGATTATGTTGAATCTTGGGCATTCGACTAGTATATGCTCGACGGACGATACGGTATCACATGTGGAACAAGTAGGAGCAGCCTCCGAGCGAAGAAGGTGCGAATGTGGGAAATAAGTATGACCTTGATGCATCTTGATGCTTTGTCTGCGTTTTTAAATCAATTTGTTGAAAACCTTTTTACACATGGCTGAATACGAATCAACTTATTATTGACTTGCGTAGTCCACGTATTTTACTAGACAGAAGAAAAAAAGTGAATTGTAAAATAGCTTTTAAAAGCGCGCAAAAAGAAACATAATTATTAATCAGCAAATCTACAGAGTTAGCAGTAGCGTCCGCTTTTCATTGCCCAATACCCCGACATGACCAGGTACCTAACTAATGAAAATGTCAAAATTTTTGTCTTTTAAAAGAGAATATTCCGTCATACGCTTTAAAACCAACAGATGTCTATGTCATGTAATATTCAAAAGAGCTAAAATAGAACTTTTGGGTTGGTGTAAATAACTCAATGTCAGTACATCATGATTCTCAACCTCTTGAGTGCCAGGAAAATAGCATATATTTCGGCAATAAAAACAGAACAAATTTATTTAAGCACTCGGTGATCACTTCATTTTCAAAAACCATGGCTGATGCGACGTGATTATTGGACTTGAAACCATCAGTATAAATTTCTTTATAGCGTGAAAAGGCTTGTCTATGAGAACAGAAGAATTGAAAATAAATTGTTTGTAAAGTAATTTGTCGAGGGGATCTCTCCAAATCAGCCATTATCTTAATTTTGTTATTGTTCCATGGAGGCTGTTCACTCTCAAATTCGCTGGATTGTCCAAATTTATAAACGGAAGTAAAATCTGCATTCTGAGACAAAAAAAAAGGAACATATGAAAGTCTTTTTTTTTTTCATATAGAAAGTTTTGAAATTGGGTTGAGTGACATGAGAATATAAAGGATGTATACGATGTGATTTTATTTTTAAAACAGTATTTTAGAGAAAGTCTCTCACGTCTAATCTGTAAAGATGGCTCATGATTAATGACATATAAACTATGAACAGGTGATGTACGAAAAGCTCCCGATGATAAGCACAAGCCTTGATGACGCCACAGTATTTAATTTATAAAGTGCTGTTTTGGGCACGGAGCCGTAAACCATATAAACCGTAGTCAAGTTTAGATAAAATTAAAGATTTATAAATTTTAAAAGGCATACTTGATCCCATCTTCCAAAGTTTGTGTTTGATAAAACTTTTAAAAGATTCAATACTTTAGAGAATTTCCGTTTAATATTTAAAACGTGTGATTTAAAGAAAGTTTAGAGTCCAATTAAATTCCTAAACATAGGGAGTAGTGTCAGGGAGTTAGTTAGTTAGTTAATATTAAGTTTGGCTTCTAGTTTTTAAAGAACGCTTGATAAAGATTACGAAAATTTCTCTTTCGAAAACATACAATTAAAAAAATCAAAACAAAAGAAAGCACGAAATACAAGATGAAAAAATATTACAAAAGAAGTCATTAAAAAACGTACAAGAAATCTTGCTTCCTAATGAATTAAGATGTTAATGTTTCAAAAGGAAGATTAATGCAAGTATTTTATACATTTCATTTCTTTTTCTACCAGTCTTGTTCAGATAATAATAAAAAACAAGTAATATAAAAAAAAAAAATTTTAAGTCAATTCCTACTTTTTGTTCACTCTATTGCAAAAGTCCTTTATAAATAATTTTCGTTCATTTTTTAAGTTTATCTGGCGCCATCTATTGGGAGATATATGCAACTTAAATCTAAAAAAAACTAAAATTAATTAATTAAATTTAATTACTGAATTAATATTTGAAAAAACTGCATTAATATCCAGTGTCATCCATTAACAGTTCAAAAAATGTATTTGAACTTGAGTGGATGAATAAAAAAGTATTTTATGAACGATTAAAAATTTGAACAAGATATATATAGGGAGAGTGTGAGCTAATAGAAGGAATTGAAAAAAAAATCAGAACAAAAGAAAGCATGCAGTACAAGATGAAAAACCATTACAAAAGAAATCATTAACGAACATGCAAAGATTTCACTTCTTAATGAATCAAGATGTTAACGTTTCAAAAGAAAGATTAATGTAAGTATTTTATACATTTAATTTCTTTTTATATGCCTTGTTCAGACAATAATAAAAAAATTGATCTGCAAATAAAAAAGTAATACAACAATGGAATGAATTAAAAACATTACATAATTTTTAAAAATAGAATAAATAGAAATGGCATTTAATACATCATTGTGTTTTTCTCCTTCATTACGTAAGCCTCCCACACATTGATAGCGAATGCTAGAAAGTATTTAACTTGAACAAAGGAATGTTGAAAAACACGGCTCAGCAATTCGGAATTAATACAAAAACAACAAAAAAGATCGCATTATTTTTAGACACAACATCGATTAGATTAGCGAAAGCATCCACTTCAAAAAAAGATAAAAAAATTTTACATTCTTGAATTCGTAAACATAAGAATTCTGTGATTCGTGAACCTTTGATTAGAAAAAGATTCTAGTTTCTTGATTAATGGTTTGATGCAGAAAAACATTTTTAATTTATTTTATTTCAATTAAACTGAAATATTTATCTGGTAGAATAAATAATTTAATATCTTCGATAAATATAATGAATTTTAAATGATACCATTAAGAAACAAGAAAATTGTTTTCAAGTTATTTATTCATTTTTTTCATTTGTTTTAAATTAACTAAAACGTATTTATTTGTGGTAGATCCATGTTTGCATGTTTTTAGATTAATTCGTTTTTTTAATATTGGGAATATTTGTTTAATTATAATTTAAAAATGTTTGATTTGTAATTTGTTTTTTTTGAAACAAAAATTTTTCTTATTATATGTTAATGATGGATAGAATATGCATTTATTTTTTTATTTTTACTTATCACTGAAGTCATTTTTTATTTCATTATTATTCTTTATGATCACATATCAATTGATTAGTATTATTTGGTTCTTAATTAAAATAAGGATTCCTTTGTAAAATATTTTCACTTTTGAATTGCTAAATTTTAGCTCTTTGAGATGAAAATACACTCATGTCCATATTAAGGATAAAAAGAATCATACAGAAATTGAACTCTAAAATTAAAATTTCACCTGTATAATTATCACACACATCTTGAAGAAGAATATGCAAATTACAAAACCACCAGATGGCATAGTACGTCACAATGACAAGATAATATATGAATGGTGGCAATAAGTTGAAATTGTTCACAAGCGCTTTAAATTCATGCAATAACCGCATTTATGGCACAATCATTTGGATGATTGTTTACGTGGTAGAAGTATCGGACGACTGGAATGTGGACGTACCCAAAGTATCCGAAACTTGAATCGCCTAGAGTGTCATCTCCAGGCTTTGGCAACGATTCCAAGATGATGGTAATTTGAGTTTTTAGGTCGCCCCCGAGTTACAACGCCGAATGAGGACCGGTATTTAGCTTACTGCCAAAAGAAACAGAAAAATTATTAAATCGTCAGCTCTCTTCAGCTACCGGTACGACAGTTTCAAGAGACCGTGTAATTTTTAAACATTGCTCTAATGCTCGTAGGTTGTCAGATGTACACCATCACTGTCGCCTGTGATTAACCTGGACTAGAGCATGCCTTGTGGAAAAACAAATGTTTTCCGATTATTTAGTTTGCATCTGATTCTCGCCGGACTTTCATATGGATTGCGCCAGGTACCCGTTACCAAAAAACACCATTGAACGACACCGTTACAGTGGTGCAATGGCTCGTTTTGGGAGGAAATTCTTGGTTCCATCAATAATTAACGATGACAAACATCTATCGGGATGTCATTCTGGAACAACATACGTTTGTTTCGGGGCGCCATGGATACTGAATTTCTGTTTATGGATGACAACGCCCGTCCTCCCCATAAATTACAATTTCATTATTCATATGGATTGGCCAGCATACTCACCGGACTTGAATAATTAGCATGTATGGATATATTGGCCGAATTATGAAACCCATCCCACCTGTCAACCGGAACTTCGGAGGGCATTGCTTGATGAGTGGTGCAATGTTCCCAAGATCAGCATGCATAAATGCCTAGGTGTTGTAAGGCCTGTATTGCATCGTCGGGAGACATACTCCATATTAACCATCCTACTAACCATGTTATACTGTTTTTTGTAAAAGGTTCTTTTTTGAAATTTAAGCAGGACAAAAATTTTTTAAATGTTTTCAAACATATAGTATCTTTTTTGCACCCTTTTGTTTAATAAATAGACTTTTTAAGACAAATTTGTTTTGCTTCTGTCTCTTTCTTTGCCTGAACTTCATTATCCTTAATTTATGGACAAAGACTTAGTAATTTATAAAAGCATAGTTATATAAATTGAATATTTGATGTAATAAAATCAAGAACGCTGAAAAAATAATATCATACGGAAATATTTCATAAATTTATTTTAAATATTTGTTGATATTTGTCTAAAATAACAAAGTAATTGTATCTACAATAAATATTTTTTTTCGATTAAATCTTATAATTTTTTAAATAAAATTTAAAAAAAAACATAAAAAATCTTTAATATAGTATATCACAAACTGATTTTTAAAATGTGAGCAATATTTTACCGGCTATTTGGAAAAAATAAATTTATAATAAATTACAATTATTATTCATTATGGAAAATAAATTATAATAAATTATACTTATTAATTAATGAAAAATAAATTATAACAAATTAATTATTATTAATTATGAAAAAGTTGATTATAATAAATTATAATTATTATTAATTATGAACAATAGAATATAAAAAATTATAATTTTTATTCAAGTAGGAAAAAAAGTTTAATATATTATACATTAAAGTTATTTAAAATTTTCTAAATTATAATTATATTCAATTTAGACAAATAGATCAGAATAAATTCGAATTTTTATTCATTATGAAAAATAAAAGGTAATAAATAAAAGATAATTCATAAAAGTTTTGTTTGGAAAATTCAGTTACTATAACTTTACGAAATCAATCGTCCATCTGATTTTTACATTTATGTAGTACGGTTTATAATAATGTTGTTAATATAAAATGGGCAATATAAAAGCATTTAAAAATTTCAAAACTAAACTATTAATTTAAGAAAGAAATTCCAATGGAAAGTTTAACATTTATTCTGTATTGAAAGACCGGTCTAAAAAAGTCTAAACCATGGCCTTTTGATTTTCAAACAAAGCGCAACTTTTTCAAAACAGCCAGTGATTTCCGAATCAAAACACGTTTTTATTTTTCGCCAGAGGAATATAAAAATTTCTAGACCGAGTTCGGAAAATCCTTCTATTTGTCTCACGGTGAAATTTCCCAATTACAGATATCATCATTTGGTATTTTTCAACTTGACTTTCATTAACCTGAGTAACTCTAAATCTTTAAGTAACAGCCTCTCTGAGCGGTATTTTCAGGAGAAAAATCACACTAAAAATTTGATTATTTTTTATATATATATTTCAAACATCGATAGAAACAATTGAAAATCTTATTAAAATTTTAACTACTTGTATAAAAAGAACAGAAATGCTAACATTTGAATTTTTATTCAGTTTGTTGAAATATTTTATATAAATAAGCTAATTAATTTTTGCTATATTAATAATTCTTTATAAGGATTTTCTACGGAAAAAAGTGAAAAATGAATAATCGTAATCATTATTTTGATATTCATTTGTAGCACTATTAGAAATACATTTTTGCTGTCTTCATTGGCGTAACCACTCCATGGCCCGTGGGCCGTAGTTTAGAGACCCTGGCCTAAAGTGTACACAAGATGACCGTAGAACAGCTATTCCAAACCCAATCTGTTTGTCTCAAGGTCAGAACTTCTCAGATACCATCTTTTGGAATTTTCAACTTTAGTGAACATCCAGGGTAACAGGGTTGGAGTCCCGAAATGCCTTCGAGCGCCAGACAGTCAGTCACTTGTCCATTAGGCCCCAGAAATATATTTACTCAAACGTTATAAAAAATTTAATATTTATTTTAATGCTTCAACTTTCATAATATGAATAAAAAAAAAATTTCAAAAATATATTAAAAAAAAATGATGTAAAAAAAAGAATAAAAATAATATAAATATAGATAATATAAATAATAAAGAATAAAAATAAAGATAATAGATATAATAAAGTTCAAAGATAATAAATATAAATTAAAATTTATATAAAGAAAAACAATTAATTTAATTTTTATTTTAATCTTTATTTTAAAATTTTAAAAATGCTGGCTTTTTTTTTCATTTAAGAAGTATTTTGTTAAAAATATTATCACAGCATTGATACATATTTTATCCAATGAAATTTGAGAAAAAACAAATTAAAAAAATATACTGGTTGGAACGTGCTATATAAAGAAAAAAAATGAAACTCATTGAAAACTAAATTGATACTTTAATAACGAATGATAAACGATATTTAAATTACGATTAATTTTCAAAGTAAATATTATTATAAAACTCTTTAAAGGAACAACAGACCAGGTTTCTTGAATTGATTAATTTTTCAAACTACTAAAAATACTGAATACTGTTTGCTAACCCAAAATATTATGAGATACCAAGTACTGGAAATTTATAATTAATGACAGTGAAAAATGCGATTTAATATTTTTTTTATAACAAAATAACAAAATGACTTTCTTGCAAATAAAAAATAATTTTTTCTATTTTACTATCTTACGAAGCCAGACAAGAAATAAAAATTGTACAACATTTACTTTAAATCTTTTTTCATAATAGCCTTGAATGTTTTTTCAACCTAAATTTTTCTGCAGTGTTTATAAAATGAATTTAAAAAAGAAAAGAAAGAATGGTTTACTTCAGATAAAATGTAATTTAGAATATTTTTCAGGAATTAATAAGTATAAAAATGTTTCGTTTATTTCAACTAGAAAAGGGTACTTTATTTAAGATTTTTTTTTTAATATTAAAACAAGTAATAAGTAATTTTTTCTGTTCTTTTCGCTCATAAATTTCATGCCTCCGTAAACACAATTATAACGTGTATTATGAGAATATTTATATTCTCATATTAAATTATATAGACTGGAATAAAGTTTAGAATATAATACATTTTCTTTTTTTTTTTTTTTTTGTTAATTAAAAATTAATAAAAAGAACTTTCTTGTGAAACATTGTAAATATAAAATTTATATATACAGGATGATTATAATTAGTCCCACTTTTAAAATGCTGTAGAAAAAGAACCACTCGTCACAATGAGTTCAAATTTGAACTGAAGACACTTGAAGAAGAGGGAAACGGTATGGCGTCAAAAAAAAGTTCCACCGACTTTTTGCCATCCTTTCCATGGTATGGCCCTTGCCGCGGTGGATGGGCTTTTCACTAACAGCGTGACAACTGTTGAATTACGTCGGAGTAATTTTTTCCATCAAAAAAAAAAAAAAACATTGAATACCACACTTGGTTTAATGTATCAACTCATGCCAAATACGTTGTCATTTCGATTCAAAATATCGCTGGCAGCCGAATTCACTTTCTTTATGCCGCTTTCAGCACAAATCTATTAATACACTTTGGAACCTTTTTTTTTTGATGCCGTACAGTTTATTCTTCAAGTATCTTCAGTTGAAATTTGAACTCGTTGTGACGAGTGGTTCTTTTTTACAGCATTTTGAAAGGGAAACTTTAATTATAATCGCGTATAATCACCAGTCATATATATATATATATATATATCCGAATACCGATATCCGGTTAAAAAATGCTTTAAATTAAATTAGTATTCATTATTTGGCATTTGTATACTTTTTAAAAATATCAGTAACAGTGATAAAAGTATAAAATATATATATACAGTACAATAAATATTTTTATGCAGTCCCTCTGCCCTTAAAATTGTATTTACTAAAAACGTTGCTTTCATCGTAGCAAATATAGTACAAAAAAAATTTCGATTCTGCCTGACAAAAATGGGGAGAGATATATTATCCTAATTAATTCTTAAAATATTCTAATTAATTAATTATGTTTTCTAATTAAATAAAAATCGTACTTGTCCATTGAAAAATTTGATTTTTTAAAAATTCTGCCAAAATTATTGGTTTTTATTAGCATTATGGGTATTGGTAGATACATGCCACTTAAATCTAAAAAAACTAAAATTAATTAATTAAATTTAATTAATGAATTAATATTTGGAAAACTGTATCAACATCAAATGTCATCACTACAAGTTCAAACAAATATGTTTGAACTTGAACAAACAAATATGTTTGAACTTGAGTGGATGAACACAAAGTATTTTATGAATGATTGAATATTTGAACAAGATATATATAGGGAGAGTGTGAACTAATAGTAGGAATTGAAAAAGGAAGTAGAGAATAGGAATTTATAAATGTGAAGGTTTAGAATATGCTTTATAAAAGTAAATTATTTTTGGCATGATTGTTACATTTTACATTTTAAACTATTTTCTTGAACCATTAAACAATATGTTATTGTACAACTTAATTAGCTTAATAATTAAAAATGTTTTGAAATTTTACAACAATTGTATTTAATAATTCATGGAAATAATATTTGTATTGGTGGAGAGGAAGATAAATATTTTGGGAGGAAAATCTTTCCGAGGAACTAACTTTGTTTAGCTTAGAAAACCAGCTTTCTTCGTCGCAGTTGATGTCTCATATTTGACTCTAAAGCTACACTGTATTTGTGTATTTTGACTCTAAAGCTACACTGAAACCTTGAGTACAAATCTTACAAGTTACCCAAAATAAGTAAATTTATTAATATTTGGTAAAACAGATCCGCTGAGTTGATAAAGCGAGAATCTATCCTCTTTGTTGTCCTTGGTCTTAAGTTGACAATCACGGACATTCTAGAGAATGCGCTAGAAGTTTCTATTTATCTCGAAAATTCCGGAACATTTGCACGATCTCGGCCCAAACATGTATAAATGCTGCACCTCATTCAATTATAGCAGTTTCTACCGAGTAGAATCTTCTATTACTATCGAATTTATCAGGGTTGTTTATGTTGTAGTTCGCATGTTAATTGCAATTCGTAGCAGTGTATTTATACAGAACCAGGGATAAATGTTTAAGTGGACGAATGTGAAAGATGACTTTAAAAACCATTAAAAATCATTTAGTCATCCTGGAAAATAACTTTAAAAGGTATTTCTTGCTTATGACTGCTTGGTTACAGGTTATAATTTTTATATTGTGCACCGGACTCCCGTATTGTCCCCGGGTAGAGTATTGTAAGTAGATAAAGTAAGTAGTATTGTCAGTAGGTATTAATAGTCTTGGAAGAATAATTTTGGTAGGAATACACTTAGGTGACTCAGAAACACATAGCAATGTTGGGTAAGAAATACTTATGGCAAGAGATACATGATGTTACACGGGAGTAGGAGTTTCAAACGTTCTCACAGAAACACTTCCATTTCCACACTGACTTTCAAATGATGGCCTCTCTATGTTATTAAATACATAACATTTAGATCACCTTACTCGGGGTTTAGTAACAACGTGTACCGCTAATGAGCCTTAGAGCCGAGGTTCAGTCCATTGGCGGCTTTGTTGTAGACACTGTTTCAAGTTTTTTCAATGAGACTCGACGGCGTTTGGGATGTTCAGCATCTTGCCTCGTGAATCGGACTACCCTGGTAGGAGTTTTCCCTGATTTTCTCCCATTTGATACACTATTTCTGGGTAATTTCCTCTAAAAGTCCTCCCGAAAGACACTGCCAAGTCAGATTTCTTCCTAAGGGCGCTCCATCACAACAGAAGTTGGCCCCCTTTCCCTCCATCCATGTTTAGACTGTTCATGGGGTGTCCATCCGCACTGCATTCGACACAGTGACATACTTTTATTAATATAGTAATAAATCTTTAGATTTATTGCTATAGAGTCAGAAAAGCGATTTCTACCTCGTATTACTTTTGTGATTGAGTCGTCTAGGTCGAAAGTAGACGTCTAGGTCGTCTTCCGAAGATCCTATCCTAGAAGTTTGTAAATTTGATGCTGTGACACCGTGCATATATCATTTCCTACGATTAATGATGTCATATATCCTTGATTCATATAAATGTTTAGAATTAATACTGGTAATTTATAAGACAAATTAGAAAATTTAAAACTCGAACCTAAAACAAACTTTTCACATTTTTTTTTTTTTTTTTTTAAGAAACATAAAAGTTTGCAAAAAATTAAACCTGAAGAAACCAAGTATTTTTACACAAATATGTAAAAAGTTCCTGTTGAGTATCAGATATAGAACAGAAAAATAGATTCATTTAGAACAAAATGGTCATTCTAAATAATGCGCTGATTGAGTTCAATAAACAATTCTATTGGCATAATAATAAAAAACAGAAACAGGAAATTGTTGGAAAAGTTGCTTTTTAGTTCTATTAAAGAAATTCTGAACTTTTATAGAAATGAAAAGATTCCAATATCCTGAAAAATAAATTACGATATCTAGAAAAACACTTAAGGTCTTAAAAATATCGATTTATTACGGAAGCTTCATTTTTAAGACGTTATATAAGTATTACTTTGCTGAAGAATCATAAAAGTGAAATAAGAGTAAAACTTTTCATATAAAAGCTACATAAGACTGACGAATTTATTATTTTCTTATATAAAAACTATCAAAAGTCAACAGGCTTAAAAAAGTTGCAAGTAATAAATTAAAATATGCGACGATGCGATTGTTATAGAAACAAGTAATATAATTTTTTTTTTTTAAAGTCAATTCCTACTTTTTCTCTTACTATATTGCAGAAAGTCCTTTATAAATAATTTTCATTCAGTTTTTCAAAGTTTAGCTGGCGCATCTATTGGTAGATATATGCAACTTAAATCTAAAAAAATTTATTAATTAATTAAATTTAATTACTGAATTAATATTTGAAAAACTGTATTCACATCCAGTGTCATCCACTACAAGTTCAAAAAAAATGTATTTGAACTTGAGTGGATGAATAAAAAAATATTTTATGAACGATTGAAAATTTGAACAAGATATATATAGGGAGAGTGTGAGCTAATAGAAGGAGTTGAAAAAGCTACATAAGGCTGAAAAACTTCGATTAAAACTAACGAATTTATTATTTTCTTATTTAAAAACTAACAAAAATAAACATGCATATAAAAAACTTACAAATAATAAATTAAAATATCCGAAGATGCGATCGCTATAGAAAAAAAAGAAGTAGAGAATATGAATTTATAAATGTGAAAGTTTAGAATAGGTTTTTATAAAAGTAAATTATTTTAGTATAAATGTTACAAGAGTACACATTTCAAAAGTATTTTCTTGAACATTTAAGCAATATGTTTATTGTACAACCAAATTTTTTTGAAATTTTATAACAATTGTATTTAATAGTTCATGGAAATAACATTTATGTTGGTGGAGAGGAAGATAAATATTTTGGGTGGAAAATCTTTCCGGAGAAACGAACTTAGAAAACAGCTTTCTTTTTGGTAGTTGATGTCGCATATTTGACTCTAAAGCTACACTGTATTTGTGTATTTTGATTCTAAAGTTACACTGAAACCTTGATTACAAATCTTGCAAGTTACCAAAAATAAGTAAATTTATTAATATTTGGTAAAACAGATCCGCTGCGTTGATAAAGCGAGAATCTATCCTCTTTGTTGTCCTTGGTCTTAAGTCCCACAATCACGGACATTCTAGAGAATTCGCTAGAAGTTTCTATTTATTTCGACAATTCCGGAACATTTGCACGATCTCGGCGCAAACATGTATAAATGCTGCAGCTCATTCACTATAGCAGTCTCTACCGAGTAGAATCTTCTATTACTATCGAATTTATCAGGGTTGTTTATGTTGTAGTTCGCATGTTAATCGCAATTTGTAGCAGTGCATTTATACAGAACCAGGGATACATTTTTAAGTGGACGTATGGGAAAGATGATTTTAAAAACCATTAATAATTGTTTTGTCATGCAAGCAAAAATTTTGAAAGGTGTTTCTTGCTGACGACCTCTTGGTAGCATCAAGTTAGGAGGGGGTTAGGGATCCATCTCAAAATTCTTCTGAAATTCTCTATCCTGGCTGGGCATTGATGTTTGTGAGTGGTTCGGAATCCCACGTTAAATTGTGGTCCCGGTCTAATTAGCCTAAAGTATTCAAAAAATGACCGTGCAGCGACAAACCAAGCCCGAAATTCCCTCAACTGCCAAAGAATAAATCTTCATAAACTTCATGGCAAGTGGCGAAATCTAAAGACATTTTAAGAATAAATGGCACGTGGAGATAAAATATAAATGTTTAGGGATGTCATGGATCCACCATGAATTCGCACTAACAATATAGGACTGCGTGAGAATAAAAAAAGAATGTTTAAATAAATTGTATTCGAATGTGAGGGTGCTCCATCGTTTTTAACATTAGAAGTTACTTAGTCATGGCGCTGTTAGTTGAAGTTTATGCTTTGCTTTGTAGTCATTGCGTTGCACTGTAGAAAATAAATTGTATGTTTGTGGTACCCATATCCCCTTATAATATGTAATTGGATGATGAGTTTTCTGCACTGAAAAGGCTGCTTTATGGACAATTGGCTAGTTCTCTGGCCGTTGGTAACACAGGCTTCAAGTTGGGATCCTGGCTGTAGCATGGCTGTTTGTGAGTAGTTCGGAATTCAAGTTAAACTGTATGTTCCTGTTTAATTAGCCTAAAGTGTACAAAAAATGACCGTAGCGTAATAAACCAAATCTGCACTGAAAATAAAAACATTTCGTATGTATTACCATTTTCAACATGTTATCTTTTCGAAATCGTTCTTCTCTACGGGTGATTACTTTGAAGATAAATTTGGATCTCAACTAAATTTAGGAAATGAACCCAGAGTGTGTATTTTTAATATTAAACCTTCCTTCGATAACATTGCTTTTCAAAACAGGCCCAAGGGAATAACTAATAATTATTAAACATGCTTTTAATTTAGTATTGATAAGTCAATTATTACTGCCAGTAGGAAGACGGCCTTGGCCACCATGGAGTTGTTGCGCTATTGAAGAAGATGGAAAAGCTAAGCTTAAATACGTTTTGTAGTGCTGGTACAACCTATTTATAAGTGTATTAGTTAAAATGCAGAATAGGGGCCGTTGGGATTTGACGTTAAAACTTCATTTTCGCTAAAGTTCGTCAAGTAACGGATTGCAACTGTAAGTGAAGTGAATTTCAAACTGCATAAGAAAAACCTTGTTACCAAATTTGGTGACTTATCGCTCAATTGGCGCCATAAAAAAGTCGCAAATCCTAACGGTCCTTTATTTTTTGGGATTTGACCGTGTATTATATCAGTGCAAATGTGTATTTTTATTATGTTTATTTTTATTTGTTTTGTTTTCCATTCAATGAATTAATCCTTTTTTAATGACATTTTCTTTTCGCTATGCTCTCTAGCCTCATTTAATAGATATCATGGTCCCTGAAGGACCCTCCCCACAGATTGAGAATCGCTATGGCAAAAGGATAAAATTTCATGAGCAAGTTTCGCTGATACTTCAATTGAAAAACCGAAAACTGTATAAACCAACTGCTCAAAAATGACTCTCTCAAAATTTTTTCAATGTGTTAGAAGGAATTTTTCTGTATGTTAGTATCGTACGAAAGTTCAATGTATACTTTAAAGTGCTCAAAAATGAAGCGCATCTATAAAGGGCCCGTTGAGAGATTTTAAAATGCTCTATTTTTTCCAACCAACTAACCAAGAAAAAGTATCTTTCTCAAGCGAATTCCGCAAAAATATTTCTTTCAATACTTTCATTAAAAACTCTCGTCGGAAATAAACGGAAATTTCTTTAAATCGCCTGATAAACAGACCGCATATCACAATTTTAAAAACTATAATATTACGACATTGTTTCTTCAATTTTCGTTCAATCACGAAATAAAAAAAAAAATCTACCCTCTTCATAGTTGGAAAACGAATTACAATCTTAATGAAATGGTTTTTTAAAAATAAATTTACCACATTTCGCGACTTATCACTCAGTTGGTACAAAAGTCACCAAATCCCAACGGTCCAATTTCAAGAAATATCATCAAAATTTGAATGGTTGTGAAATTTCTTCCTTGTATGGTCATCTGACTTTTGGCATGTTTTATGGGTCAAATAATTCTGGCTTCGGAGGAAATATGGGAATAAATATAAATTTTTTTCATATTTTATAGTATAGATAGTAGATTTTACAAACATTATAAAGTTCTTTTACATTTTCAAATATAATGGAAATTTATTATTTGTTTTTTTACGTTTGTTAGAATAATTAATTTTAAAGCTCTGGTGCTCGGTGTCACATGTTTCTCGTTCGAGTCTTGTGCCTGTAATGGATGTTTGTAGTAGTTCAGAATCTACTTTAAACCGTAGATCCCGGTCTGTATGACTACTACAACTATACAACACCACATCACTGTTCCCATAGCTGAGTTGGACTTTTACAGTTTGGGAATGATGTGGGTGAGAAGTCTGATTGGGCTCTGTGACCCTCTACAGTCATATGGAAACGGGACCTACGGCTTAAAGTGTATTTCGAACAATTACAATCATCCCTGGTACTCCTCGAATCCGAAACATTTGGCACCGAGCGGCAAAGCGCTGGCCACTGGAAATCAGGCCACTGGTCTAATACGACTGTAGAGCGTTGGGCGTAGTGGCGGCAACCCTACCCCGCAAAAAGAAAGCATGTCCTACCTCGAAATCTACCAGTAGGCAGACGACCTTCGACCACCATGTGACTGTTGCATCAATAAAGATTGATTTGTTTTTATCTCTCTATGGTCATCTTGTGCCACGAGGGCTAATCAGACCGTGACCTACAGTTTAGAGTGGATTCCGAACCCCTAACAAACATCCATGCCATCGCCACGATTCGAACTTGAAGTCTATGGTACTAACAGCCAGATCACTAGCCCCCTGGCCACCAGGTCACTCGTCAGTAAAGAAGAAAAACAATTAATTTATCAATTTTCTTATTATGTTTATATTTCTATTTTATAAATATACTTGATTGAAATAACATCTTGTAGCACCAATCAAAGACTTAAATATGACGAAAATTAATATATAAGATTATATATATATATATATTCATAACAGTAAAAAATGAGGTTGTTTTTGTCTATAAAACTTTTGTTCATGTTTTATATCTCGAAAATTACATATTTGACATTCAAGTGCATGCATAAATAAATTGCTCTATTTTCCCGCAATACATAACAAAAAACATCTCGTGGGATGCAGATAGGAACAATAAATTCTCCTTTTATTTATATTTTTTTTTTTACGGAACAGAAAGAACAATTTTAGCACAATAAAATAAAAGAGAAATAAAATAAATTGTCCTTTGTGTGAAAAACATTTTTTCAAAAGATTTATTCTCATTTATTGAAATTTCAATAGCCGTCTGGATAAAAAGAAAAGAAAAAGTTGTTTATTTTTTCCCAGAATATTAATTAACAACCAAAAATAAACATTTTTTGGGGATTTTTAGAATAAGTATCTTTGACACAGATATTGCAAATTCAATAAAAATTTAGATGAAATATTTACGTGCATTACATTTAAGGATAAAACAAAACGTTAAAAACAACAACACTAAATTAAAATATTTGAATATAAATTCAAAAATTATTGATTTATTTTTATTAATAGGCATTAATAATTATAATGGTGTTAATAATTATTTTTATAGCTATATGAGACGATAGATAATTTTTATATATCATTAATATAATGATAAACATTGCTTAATATTAAATAATAAATAGGGTGGTTACCAAACTTTTTCGTATACAACACCTCTTTCATAATTTATACCGTGCTTTATAATAATCGTAGTGGGACCTGAATAGTCAAGTGGTTAGCGCTCTGGCACTCGGTACTACAAGTTTCGGGTTTGAGTCCTGGCGGTGTCATGAACGTTTGTAAGGGTTTGGAATCCCCTTTAAACCGTAAGTCATGTTTCCAAACATGATCGTAGAGTGTTGCGGAGGTGTTGCTACTCAGCGAGCTCAGTTTATCTTCACAAAGCAAGTAGGAAAAAAAGTTTTCTTATAAATAGACTATTATGAAAAATTGATTAATATTAAATATTTATACGATGAAAACAAATGAAATCCTTTAAAAATTAGACAGTAGCAATTAAATACTTTAAAAATATTTGTCCTTAAAACGTATACTTTTTAATAAAATTCCATACTTTTGTTAATATTTTCATTCGCTTAAATTTAATTATATTTTATATACGAAAATTGTTGCATTTCTTATTCATCCATCCGTGTCCCTCTTGACAGTCGAGCCCCTTTCCATTCATCTGCCTTCCTTCTGAGGGTCGCCACGCCCTACCATCTATTCGAAGCCCTTTTGATTGTCACTCCTTCCTCTTAGCCATCGGAGTTTTTCTGAAGGAACACTTTCCATCTATCTGTGTCTCTTTAGAGAATCACGCTCTTTTCTACTCATCCATATTTTCTTCCTTCTTTTTCCCTCTTCGCATCCATGATTCTTCTCAGAATGTACTCCGTTCCATCCATCCGCGTCTCTTTTGTGGGCCGAGACCTCCTATCCATTCGCATCCCTTTCGAGAATCACACTTTCGTTCTATCCATCCATGCCCCTTCTGAGGGTTACTCCACTTTCTTCAACCACCCGCGTCCCTTTCGAGGGTCACCCCTCTTCAAGCCCCGTCCACAGATAGATGAGAACATTTGATTCCGCCTCGATTACCAATTATAAACAGAGTTTTCACAACCCTCCGTGTGTTCCATGTGTCCCGACCACGTTCACAACAGAGTCGGTGTTTTCCGCTCAACACATTTACGACCAGCTGTCACTCACAGCCAGAGATTTTTTTTTTTTCGTTCTAATGCAGCTTGGATGCCTTACAAACGCTGCACATAGACATGGACAAGCCAGGAGGTATGTGCAGCTTGAAGATGCCGCGCAGTAACAAGCAACGCTCTACGATCAAGTTACAGGGACCTAGTACGGTTTAAAATGGATTCCGAACCACTACAAACATCAGGGGGGACGCGTGTTGTAACGCCAGAAGATCAAGCCTCCACACTTAGATCGTTCTACGCGGCAAAACACTTAGACATGGATGTCAATGCCCCTTAAGGCAAGCGCTGCACAGACGTACTCACTTTGCCCAGGGGGAGTAACTTGAAGATCCACGGACGCGGAGTCAACCCCCAACGCTCTCGATCCTATTAGGACCGACCTACGGTTTAAAGTGGGATTCCGAACCATTGCAAACATCCATGACACCGCCGGGGATTCGAACCCGAAACCTGTGGTACCGAGCGCCAGAGTGCTAGCCTCTCACCCATCAAGGCATCATATTTAGATCTAACATGGCTTATTTCTCGCGGTCAGATGGATACACTCGGACCGTGATCGACTCACCTATTGACTCGACTAGACTCGTACTCTCATTTAGTAGCCGCCTTACATTCTCGAGTCTTTTGGTCGTGCCCTTTACCAACTCTCCAGCTTCTTTTTCGAGAAAAATTTATCTTCCTGCTATTCATTTGCGGTCCACTTAATATTGATATATTTAAAATAGTATGCAATAAATAGCAAAAAAAGTAGCAGCATTACTTGGAATAATTCTATAGTTTTAATTACAAATAACAGAAATTAAAGTTTTTTAATCGATCCAATTCGAAGTTCTTCCTAGTAACTGCTTGTAATTTAGAATTATTATTTACATGTTTGTTGTTGTTGTTTCTTGTCCTACTTGGTAGACATCTAAACCAAGCCGACGAACCCTATGGACTCATGGTGGAAGGGAAAGGGGCAGCTTATGTTGTGATGGAGCACCCGTAGGTAGAAGTCTGACTTGGCTCCGTGACGCTCTTACAATCATACGAGACCGGGAGCTACAGCTTAAATTGGATTCCGAACCACTACAAACATCCATGGCACCGCCGGGACTCGAATCCAAAACCTATAGCATACAGTGCCAGAGCGCTAGACTGCCTTTCAGGCCCATTTGCATGTTTCGTACAAATGATTATATTTACTAGAATATATATGCAACACATTTTAATTCATATACTTTATAAAATATATTAAGTATATTCTAATTTTGTATGTACACGGTTGACAATTTTTATATTTTAAAAGTTTTATATTTCATTCTGTATATAAACTAGGTTGACGATTTTTTATATTTTTAAATTAACACATTGTTTTAATAAAAAAAGTTTAGTTACAT
>BPLR01005354.1:0-14450 GCA_021605095.1 Caerostris extrusa | reverse complement strand
ATGGTGCGCAAGGCCGTCTGCCTACTGCCAGATTCCGAAATATGAGATGTTTTCTTTTTAAGGCGTAGGATTGTCATGCCTATTCCCAACACTCTATAGTCTATCAGACCTGGATCTATGGTTTAAAGTGGATTCCAAACCACTATAAACAACCTTGGCACTGCCTGATCGAACCCAAAAACCTGTAGCAACGATCGCCAAGCACTTGGCCAACAGGCCCCTTCTTAGTCTAACAAATAAAAATAATTTGATATAAAATACTCTAAAGAGATAAGTTACACAACATAAAACATAATTTTAATTAAAAATTAAATAATAAAACAACTTTTTAAATAAAAAAAAATTAGTGTCAAGTTAATTAATCGATAGCATTTTCGATATCAAAAGCTTAAAAAAATAATAATCCGAAGTCAATGCATTTCTCAATGTTAACACGATAAACAAAGAAAAATAGCTTACAGTGAAAACTTTAATAACTTTAATAAAATAACGAGATTATATAAACTTTAAATTACTAAAAAGAAATCATGAAACTCTTTTGTTGAAGGATATTTAATTAAAGGTATAATAATATCTTAATTCTTTTTAAGGAGTGTAATAAATCAGCTAATAAATTCCCATCTGAAAAGAAAAAAAATTACGTTAGCAAGATTTCGTCGAACAGGCTTAATTTAATAATCATCAACCATCGAAAACAGGACGTAATCTCAGGGGTTTAATTAATTTCTACCAGCTAATCTCTGTTAAGCTCATTTTTCTCAAGGCTATTTTGAGAAAGGGTAGACTTAAATAGAAGAGTATCTAATATCAAAAATTAAAATTGTTAATTGATACCCTTTTTATTATTATCTTCTGTTATTTTCGTTTAAATTCCAACTATTTTTATAGAGTAATTTTTGTCATTACTTACATAACTAAGTTTATAAATTTTGAAAGAAAAGAAAATTGCTAAAAATAAGTTAATTTAAGTTACACGATTAAGAGAAAATACGGTAAAAGATTTCAAATCAGGAGATAATAAAACAATTTGGCTTGTAAATTTTCGATTATAAGTTTATGTTTACATCTGTAGTTTTGATTATGTGTCTTTAATCAGTGACTTTTAACAAAAGTATTCATTTCTATAGATTACCTGCATGTTTTGGCAATACCGATTTATCTTTCTTTTAATTCAAGCTACGCATCAATATGTAATAGCCTCTGTGGTTCCCGTATTTATATTTATTTTCTTGTAATAATTCTATTGGAATTATATTGTTGATATTGTAGCATTTTTCGATGGGAAAATTGTAGCATTCCGTTTCCAAGAGAGATTCTACAAAAGTAAATAATAACAACTTATCACACAAATTTGACAGATAAGCAGTGTTGTGGGTAGTTATATTACAGCGCAATTAGTGTTTTGTACTAATTAAAACAACCTGCCCTTCAAATCTGACAGCAGACATTCAATGCCATGGATAATGAGACCTCATGAAATTAGCGATTTGCTGTTCGGCCTTCACAGATCGAAACAATTACAGATGGAATAGGGTCTACACCATGAGTTTTTGTATCGTGATTGGCGTTAGACCATGGGCTTAGAAAGTGTCTACTTCTATCAGAAGAGAGAAGCTGATTCCCCTCTTGACAGATTTTCTTAAAGGGAAATTTTTGGAGAAGAAGAAAGAGAGTTCCGACGACGAGACGACAAAGAGTGTTGTTTTTTCTCCGAAGGGACAGAACAGACCGGAGTTTCCATCTATAGGAATTTCCAAAGTGAGCCTCTTGGGGTTTCATGTATCACGCTGTATGATAAACTCCGACGCTGACCTGGTGAAATATATTCGACGTAGACTCGAGAACCCTGAAAATCTCCAACATTAGAGTGAACTGCACTTGTGAATCAAATTATCTTTAATTTTAATTTTTTATGCAAATAGAATTCTGTATATATATTTAATTCTGTATTTATATCTTTTTGTATTATATATATTTTGTAAAGAATAATTAAAGTGTTCCCATGAACCTGAAAGTGGCACTCTTCTTAAAACCGTTATAGGTTTAGTAAAAAGCCGTTACGATATAAAAAAATTGTCTTTGTTACAAAATCGTCTAAAGTTATAGAATTCTATATTCTAAAAAAGAAAAAAACATATAATTCCTTCTATAGGATAAGAAATCTTTCTTTATAATTTATAAGTGTAATTGCTGTATTAGATTAAAAATATTATCAATAACTTTTAACGTAAATTTAAACATATTTAATTTTATTTAAAGTTAATATTATTTATAAATAAAATAGAGAAATTAAATAAAATAAATTTTTATGAAATAATGTTCATGTTTAAATGAAAATTTTCAATGAAAATTACAATTTCTTATTTAAATTCAAGGCACTGATTATGTTGTTAACAAAGCAAGGAAAAAAAAAGTAACAATTTACTTGAAAACAGAAATCGGAAATTAGAAAACATGACATTTGAAATTGAAAGATAAAAAACAGCACAGAAAACGTCATGTTTTTACAATTACTTCTCTTTACTATTAAAAACCAATGAATTAATGATGCATTTCTTTGTTTTTGACATAACCTCAGGCATTGTTAAAAAAAAAAAAAAAAATAAGAACACTTAACTTTTTACTTTTTTTTTTTAAAGTATGGCCTCTTCAAACATGAGGAATAAAAAAAAAAAACATTTAATAAAATAAAAAATCACAAAACAACAATATTGAATCGATACGCTATTCAATTTGGCAGGGGATAGAAAAAAAGAAAATAGAGTTTGCAACACAAGAAAGAAATAATTAGCTGTTTTTTAACTGCGATTCCAAAGCCTTCGAATTCTGATTTCGAACAAAAAAACGTTCTATTTTTTCTTCTTCTACCGCCTTTTTCTCTTTCCACTTAGTTTTATCACCTCGCTTCAGGTTGTTTGTTTTAAATAGCTTAGTTATCAATTAAAACAACCGGTAGGGAACAGACGATCGTTTTTGTAACTGTATCCGCTACCTCCAAAATATTTTCCAGAGTGCAATTGATAATGAGCATGCATTATTGAAGCAGCAGTTTATTTATTTTTTTAACGTTCTTTACTAGGCAGCTGATTTTTTTTTTACTACTGTAAGAGTTTGTCTTTGGTTTATTATTGCGGGGAAACACCATTATTTTTTAATTTATGTATGAGAAGAGAAGAACATTTAAAAAAATCAATTATACATATGTTGTGGAGTAAAGTCTGGTTGTTACGTTTAGAGAGATAAAAAAGTACCAATTGAGTTTTTAGAATGGATATTAAAGAGGATTTTTTTATACTGAAAAAAATATCAAACATTTTCGTAATTAACTTTTATTCTGAGAAATGGAAGGAGTAAAATTTCATTTTATTGCAAATGGTAAATTTATATGAAATAAGATGTTGTAAAGTACATGTTTTGTAGGATAAAAATAAATAATGTGTTAATAATCTAAGGCAGTAGCAATTTGGCGTTAAAATAATGTGCTTGAATTTTTTTATTAATTATAATTAGTTTCATTTAAATCAAAGGAAATAAGATTATTTTTAATAAAAATAATCTTGTATCTTATTATTATGACTTTTTATTCTTGTATTTTTTTTTAAAACTGTAAGGATTAAAAAATACTTTTTTCATTATATTTATATAGGTAGTTATATTTTTAAACACGTTTACAAAAGTAGGGATATTTCCTAATAGACTAATTTTATTCTAATTAAATATTAGTTCCTTATTTTAACCGAAAATATTTATTAATTAAAATATTTTATATATTATTTATTATTTTAAAATTCACTTTACGATTTAAAACATATATTTTTTTTTTTTCTGCATTTTATTTAAATTTATTATTATTTGCATTTTTCTATTAAATATTATGACATTTAAAATTTATAACAAAAAAAATTACATTTGATTTTGTTAAATAATATTTAGTTTAAATAAATGTATTCTAATATATTTTATTAAAAAATATCTGCTTATATTATATATATTACTTATAAACTTATGCTTATATTTTTTTAAAACTGTGAATATAAAAAAAACCCTTTCTTTTTTCATTATATTTAAATGGATAGTTATATTTTTAAACAATTTTAACAATGTAACATTTTTATAGTATGACTTATTTTTATTTTAATTAAAATATTAGCTAGGAACAAAATTATTTTATTTTAATTTAAAAAATTTATTAAATTACTTCATGACTTAAAACAAATTGTTCTTGCTGCATTTTTTTTATTTAAATTTATTATTATTTACATTTTTCTCTTAAGTATTATGGTACTATTCCTGAAAAAGAAAATTGCATTTTATTTGTTGAATAATATTTAGTTTTAAATGAATTTATGCTAATATATTTTAGTTATGAAATCTATATATATTTATTAAAAAGTATGTTAAATTTATTAAATATTAATTCATTGTTTTTTTATTATTTTAAAACTTTAATATCAATAAAAGTAAAGTTAAAAAATTATAATGCTTTTTTAAAAACAACCAATGACAAATCCTAAAGAAAGTAAATTTTAAATATTAAAGAATTTAAAAATAAAGAGAAAGAGTAATATAAATATATTAAAAAGTTTATTTCTTAATTTTATTATTATTTTAAAGCGTTTTAATATCAATAGTAGGGGATATTTTATAAAGAGACTTATATTATTTTACTTAAATAATAGTTCCCAATTTTGTGAGAAGAAATTTATTGAATAATTTTCTTCATTATATTAAATGAAAAATTAATTAAATTACTTCACTATTTAAAACAGATATTTTTTTTTTGCTACAATTTTCTATTTAAGTTGTTATGGCATTTTTGAAATTGCAAACAGAATAAAAAAATTTACATTTGATTTGTTGAATAATATTTTATTTAAATAAATTTATGCTAATATATTTTTAGTAATAAAATCTATATATTAAAAATTTATTAAAAATGCAAAAATTTATTTATTAATTTATTATTAATTTAAATTATTTTAATATCAACAAAAGTAAAGTAAAAAAATTATAATGATTTTCACTAAACAAAAAAATGACGAAACCTAAAGATAGTATATTTTAGTATCTGTATAAGTAAAAAACTTCTTAAAGCAAAACCCTTGCAAGGATTAATACTTAATATTAGAAAATACATACTAATATACCTTAAGATTTTGTAACTTCCAAAATAAGTCATGCAAGTCAAGTTAAAACATATTAATTTTAATATCAGTTCATGACTACATTAAACTCTAAGGTCACATTTAACTCTAAAAGTTTTCAACTTTGTGGGAAAAATTTCTCATGATAAACTTTGCGATTTAACTTCCTTTCACCTTCAATCGAGTTGAGAGTAGTTTCATGTTTGGGTAGGAAAACTTTCCGGGTAAACATCAAGTTAGCGGACGATCGATCATGTTTGACACTTTCAGTGGTCGTCAAATAAGTTAGGAACCGTGAATTCTGATAAAAAGAATTTTTCTTGCAAAAACTAATTAAGTTTTCTTTGGCAGTGGCAACAGAGAGTCAGTTTAAGTAATTGCGTTACATTTTCAATAAATGTGAAGAACAAAGATAATGTCGATTTTTCGAATTGTCTGATGAGTATTGCAAAAAGAATTGGTTTTGAGATTGTATTAATGTTAAAGAAATATAAAAGTTTAGTTGGAGCTGACTTCTTATGGATCGAGCGTGATTTTCATTCAGATATTGTAATTTCTTTTCAGTGCAATATACAATTCAATCATGATTAGCAGTTCAACTATAATTGAAGCAGAAAATATAATTGTAATTTTTTTTATGTAAGTGAAGTTAGGACCTTGAATTCTGATAAAAAGAATTTTTCTTGCAAAAACTAATTGAGTTTTTTTGGCAGTGGCAACAGAGAATCAGTCTAAGTAATTGCATTACATTTCCAATAAACGTGGAGAACAAAGATAATGTAGAATTTCTTTGAATTGTCTGATGGGTATTGCAAAAATAATTCGTTTTGAGATTGTATTAATGTTTGGAAATATAAAAATGTTTACTGAAAGTCGACTTCTTCTGGATCGAACGTGATTTTCATCCAAATATTGTAGGGTTTTTTTTTTTGTTGAAATATACAACTTAATCATGATTTGCAGTTCAATTATAATTGTAACAGAAACTATAATTGTATTTTCCTTTTAATGTACCGTGAATTCTAATAAAAGAATTTTTATTGCAAAAACTACAACAAGAGAAACAACAGACAACAGAGAATTTTTTGGCAACAGAGAGAATCAGTATAAGTAATTGCATTACACTTCCAATAGAGATGCAGAACAAAGAGACTATTGTAGACTTTCAATTGTCTGATGTCTGATGGGTATTGCAAAGAGAATTGACTTTAAAATTGTACTAATGCTAGAGAAATATAGAAAAAGTGTACTGGAAATCGACTGGATCGAAAGTGATTTTCATTCAAATAGTGTAATTACTTATCAGTGAAATATACAATTCAATCATGATTAGAAGTTCAACTATAATTGTAGTAGAAACAATATTTGCAATTTCTTTTTAATGTATCGTGAAGTTAGGAACCGTGAATTCTAATAAAAGAATTTTTTTCAAAAACTAATTATGTTTTCTTTGGGTGTGGCAACAGAGAATCAGACCAGTTTAAGTAATTGCATTACATTTCCAATAAATGTGGAGAACAAAGATAATGTATATTTTCAAATTGTCTGATGGGTATTGCAAAAAAAAAAATCGGTTTTTAAGATTTTATAATTGTTAAAGAAATATAAAAAAAGTTTAGTGAAAAACGACTTCTTATGGATCTAATGGGATTTTTCATTATTATATATATATTTATGAATCTTTGTCTGATTGAAAATCTGAAAAGGAAACAACTATGTCTAACTGAACAAAGATATTGTAGACTTTCGATTGTCTGATGTCTTTAAAAGAGAATTGACTTTAAAATTGTACTAATGCTAGAGAAATATAGAAAAAGTGTACTGGAAATCGACTGGATCGAAAGTGATTTTCATTCAAATAGTGTAATTACTTATCAGTGAAATATACAATTCAATCATGATTAGAAGTTCAACTATAATTGTAGTAGAAACAATATTTGCAATTTCTTTTTAATGTATCGTGAAGTTAGGAACCGTGATTTCTAATAAAAGAATTTTTCAAAAACTAATTATGTTTTTCTTTGGGTGTGGCAACAGAGAATCAGACAGTTTAAGTAATTGCATTACATCTCCAATAAATGTGGAGAACAAAGATAATGTATATTTTCAAATTGTCTGATGGGTATTGCAAAAAAAACCGGTTTTAAGATTTTATAATTGTTAAAGAAATATAAAAAAAAGTTTAGTGGAAAACGACTTCTTATGGATCTAATGGGTTTTCATTATTATATATATATTGTGAATCTTTGTCTGTCTGATTGAAAAATCTGAAAAGGAAACAACTATGTCTAACTGAAAAAAAAAACATTCTTCCAAAATGGAAAAATATTTAAAATAAAATTGCTTATATGTAATATTAATAATATAGCAGGAAAGAAAATAATTGCAATTTCTTTTTTATTGTACAAATTTGTTGAATCAAATAATACTAAAATCTACCACATTTTCTTATATTGCTATAAAAATGAATCAGTTATTAAAATAAAATTTTAATAAATGCTCTAAGAAACGCATATGATTTCAGAACGATTAAATACAATTATTATCAAAAACATATTTTTTGACTTTTATATTATCAGAGAGACTAAACCTTTTTGGAGAGATTCTGTTTCCTGCGCATTTAAAAGGTTACAGTTAAATTCGTTTATTTTTCCTGAATAAAAAAAATTTATTAATATAAAAAATAAAGAATTTAATATTATTAAAAAGCTATCACTAAAATTGCCTTTATAATATATAATTTAGTTAATAAATTTTAAATGCATAAAAATATTTACAAAAGTTATTGAATATTATGAAAATTTACCTGTAATTTAGGAAAGTTGAATTTGGATTATCTTTTTGCATAATCTGAAAGAAAAAAATAAAAAATATGTTAAAAATTATATCAGTAACTATCATAGAATATAACTATTAAATCGAAATATTTTTGCAATAAAGACAAATTAATAACAACAAACAAATAGTACCAAATCAAATATTTATTAATATATAACATTAAACAGTTTTTCTCTTTTAAATATGCTATTTTTTGTGAAATTTAAGAAAAGTTAAAAAAATAAATAAATTTTGAATATTTTATTTTGTAATTAAACTTTCTACTACAACGATTTCAAAGACTATATTTGAGTGTTGATTTAGTAGATTAAATAATCAAAAATTACTATGCCTTTTCATTTCAATCTTGAATAATTTCAGAGTTTATATTCTTCATATCGAGTTTAATTTATCCAGAAAATAAATATTAGCCTCAGTATCAAAATATTTACAAAGCACTTCTAGAATGCAATCGAAATATTATTTGCCGAAAAATAAATTTCACCTGCATCAACAAAACCGAAAACTTATCGTCAGATTTAATAATAATAAATACGTCTCTTGTGAACCCCAAATAATTTAAATTAATTTTCCTTACTTTAATATTTGCCTGTTATTTTATTAGAAAATAATATTTTTAAATTTATTTTTAGTTTAATTAAATTAATTAATTCTTTTCATGAGTATCAATGCATGGGTGTAACGATATTTCTCTTGTATATCATAATTAATTATCGTCTGTTGTAATAAATATGTTCTATTTTTCGACAAAAGAAGAATTCATTATAATTTTTACGGACTTAATAATTTATTATCGTTTTTTATTTTTTTTTTCTTCAGTAACTCAAATTAATTAGTTTGTCTTTATATTTGTGCTTCGAAAATTAGTTTTATATTATGAATGGAAATAGAAGTATTTATTATATTTATGAATTAAATATTGTTTTCGAAAAAATAATGAAATAAAAGTGTTATTATTTTTAAATACAAAACATTTCGAATCGAGGTTATTCTTCAAGTAAACGTCTTTTTATTTATTTTATTTTTACAAATGCTGAACATTGGCGCTAAGCCATTAGTTCACGGCTCTTTACTTTTTGACTATGTTCTCATACCGAGAAAGAGCATGACAATTATTTAAATGTTAAATGTAAAGGCCATAGGCCAATTAGAATCACACAAACCGCAATTTGGGAATTCACCACTCCAATTCTGTAGAGATGGTCACGTAAACAGTCATAACCAGTGAAATGTCTAAATTTGGGGTGGCCAACCCATTGCACGCCTTGAATATTTTTGCTGACCGTGAGTTTTATTACATTTCTACAAAAATATATTTATTTTATAATGGCCAAAGTAGTGAAAACCAATATATTAAAAATACATTATGTGTGCATCCATATATTCAAAAATTAACTGTCGAAATTCTGAGAAAAAATTAACTTTTATTTTAAAATAATATTCTTGATCAAACAAATACCGCACTAGTAAAATAAACATTTTTTTTTAAAGATTTCATTTTTTTTTTTTATTTAATTTATATTTATATATTTTTTTTTATATTTCATTTTTAGATGTTATATATTCCTTTATAATGTGCATTTAGTATCATTATTATTACATTATCTATGTTTACATGTAAGAATAATAGTAAACGCAATAATAATAACTCCCTTATGTTTCAATTTTCACTCCAAAAAAATGTCTATAGTATAGGGATGTATAATTTTAAATGCTGCCCGCGGAGTTATGATGCATTTCCAAAACGGTCCTCAAGATCATTTGGGTTGGCCATCCCTGGTCTAAATAGAGCCAGCCTGGTCTTTATTGGAAAATTAGGAATAGTTCTCTCTTCCCCAAGAATTATCCGTTTCTTATCTATAACGCGTTGAATGACATCTTCTTTAAGAATTTTCTTAAGAGCCAAATTAACAAACAATTTAGAGGTATAAAGAAAGCGGTTGATTAATATGCTGCCCTATCAAAGTACCTTTCTTAGCCAGTATATCAGCTTTTCCGTTGCCCATAATTCCACAGTGGGCTGGAATCAATGGGCAGAAATTCTGAGTGCAAGTGTGTTAAGCAAAGGCTGGCAGTCCAAGATTCTTCGACTGCCAGCCTTAGTTACGAAATGTATAATGTAAATGTGTAATGTATACGAAATGTATTTTGATTATTCAAAAGAGTACCATGAGAAAGGTAAATATGCAATAAATTCAGTGTTGTTCACGGAAGTCTGTTAGGAACCATTTAAATTTTACTACCGCAATTGACTTACATTTGTAAAGGAAACTCTAGAAAATTTACACTTACTAAGACTTACAATTAAGACTAAGACTTACAATTGTAAAGAAAATTTTTGCTTCTTCCCTTTTGATACACATTTAATTGAAACTCAGAAAAAAGAACACTTGTAGAAAACTAGACTCTAACCTCTCATTTTTTATCTATACGAATTTTTTTTTTTTTTTTGGCCTATAGGTTCAGCATGTCAATTAACAGTAAAATCATATAAGCCTTTTGTTTATCAATAGAATTAATCTATATTTTGATAATTAAAATTTTTTTCCTTCAAAGGAAAACCATGAGTATAATAATAGATAGTTTGGATTTTGGACAAAGATCTTCTTTCCAAAACGTTTACAATTGAAAAATGTTCTACAATACCCTGTATTAGATTTTTGAATGGATGGCATATTACATAATGATTTATAAATTACGATTATAAATAAATAATCAATTTTCTTCTTTTTATATGACTTTATGCTAGATGTTCTTTCCAAACGTTTACAATGAAAAATGTTTTCCAATACCCTGTATTAGATTTTTGAATGGATGGCATATTACATAAAGTATGATTTATAAATGACCAATATAAATAAATCAATTTTATTCGTCTTTTTATATATGTGACTTTATTCATTTACAATTAATTAATCCGTTACCCAGTTAATTTTCCTAATCATACTCTTAAATAACTTCTAATTGGAGAAGCTAATATTTCAAATGGCATTTCACATTCCAAATGAAAATAATTAATATTTATAATCACTTTATTTCCTGCCTTGAATCTATCCACTTGATAATTAAAAAAAAGGGAAAAAATACTCAAGCAATAAAATTAAAACTAAAGCTTTTAAAAATAACCGACTGCAAGTGCTAAAGATTCCAAAGTAAAAAAAAATCCTTAAATGCTAATAAATATGAATTATGGGCAGGAAAATAATAAAGAAAACTGGAACATTTCTAAATTAAAATGAATGCGAAAAACAACATCAAAGAATATTTACGATTGATATCTATGCATAAATTAATTTCAGCCTCTTTTTTTTTTTCTAACAACAAAATGCATTAAATGAACCTCTTTTAGAATCTTTGTGAATGAAAAATTAATTAATTAATCTTAGTGCTATTATGTATTTAATTTCTCGAAATGAATGCGTTGAATTTCCTTGTGCGCGGTATTTTAATTAAATTTATTTGAATTTCGGTTTAGTTGAGTTGAGTTGGATTTAATCATTAAGGTTTAAAAATGGCTGTTACTTTTCTCAGGATGTGTGGTTATTTTTCTCTATGAATTGAGATGTTTGCATTTGTAGATTTCTTTCTGAATATTTTATTATTTTTTCTAGAAATCTTTCTGAATAGTCATTTATAATAATTTCAAAAGAAATTTGGATGTTTATTATATTTAATTTATTCTTTCCAGTGCTCATTAAACGTTAAAAATAATTAATGTTGTTGGAAAATATGTGTAAAGAAAGAATATTTTCTATTAGATTAACACCAAACAATATTATTTGTAAAAATAAAATACATATTTTTCTATTGAATTTTCCGTTATAGTATTTAATTAATATGTAATTGTTTTTAAAAATGTGATGCAGCTATATATACTATCACAAATGATAACATTTTATCTAAAAAAGTTGGAATGAAGTTTAACCTATTCCTGTGTCATTGGATATTGTATCAAATCTCGCTATTTCAATGTATGCTTGTTCCAAAATAGAAAGAAACTTGGCTACTTTTATAAGCGCCAAATCAGCCAATTTTCAAAATTGTGCCAAGTATTCGGATTAAAACACTGTTTTTGGTTTCTAAAATAAGTTTATTCTTAGATACATTTTCGCTAACATATTAATTATTAATTTGCCAAAACAAGATACCATTTAGTTTTTACTACATCACTTGATAACGAACACTTGTAAAGAAAACTCTAGAAAAAGAACACTTGTAAGAAAACTCTAAATTTTATGTTTTCATTTTTGTCTATGCGAAATGATTTATTTGGCCTATAGATTTAGGGTGTCTATTACGAGTATAGGCATATAAAAGCCTTTGGTTTATCAATAGAATTAATATATATTTTGTTACTTGAGAATTTTTTTCTCTTCAAATGAAAACCATGGATATAATATTAGATGCTTTGAATTTTGGACAAACATGTTTTTTCCAAAGCGTTTACAATTGAAAAATTATTCTGCAATTCCTTGTTCTAGTTGTAATGATAAGAAATTAATTTTTTTGGAGAAATGGGGTATTACATAAAGTATGATTATAAATGACCATTATAAATAAATAATCAATTTTATCCGTCTTTTTTATGCATGTGACTTTGTTCATTTACAATTAATTAATCCGTTACCCAGTTAATTTTTCCTAATCATACTCTTAAATAATTTCTAATTGGCGAAGTTAATATTTCAAATGGCATTTCACATTCCAAATGAAAATAATTAATATTTATAGTCACTTTATTTCCTGCCTTGAATCCTATCCACCTGATAATTAAAAAAAGGGAAAAAAATTACAGAAGCAATAAAATTAAAACTAAAGCTTTTAAAAATAACCGACTGCAAGTGCTAAAAGATTTGCAAGATAAAAAAAAAATACTTAAATGCTAATAAATATGAATTATGGGCAGTAAATAATAAAGAAAACTGGAACATTTCTAAATTAAAATGAATGCGAAAAACAACATCAAAGAATATTTACGATTGATATCTATGCATAAATTAATTTCTACCTCTTTTTTTCTAACAACAAAATGCATTAAATGAGCCTCTTTTTAGAATCTTTGTGAATGCAAAAATTTATTAATTAATCTTAGTGCTATTATGTATTTAATTTCTCGAAATGACTGCGTTGAATTTCCTTGAGCGCAGAATTTTAATTAAATGGATTTGAATTTCGGTTTAGTTGAGTTGAGTTGAGTTGGATTTAATCATTCAAGTTTAAAAATGGCTGTTACTTTTCTCAGGATGTGTGGTTATTTTTCTCTAAGAATTGAAATGTTTGCTTTAATAGAGTTCTTTCTGAATAATTTATTCTTTTTCCTTAAATGTTTCTGAATAGTCGTTTATAATAAATTCAAAAGAAATTCGTGATGTTTATTATATTTAATTTACTTTTTCCATTGTTCCATAAACGTTAAATATAATTAATGTTACTGAAAATTTGTGTAAAGAAAGAATAATTTCTATTAGATTAAAGTAGAATTATATTATTTTTAAAAACAAATTAAATATTTTTCTACTGAATTTGTCCTTATAGTAATAATTAGTATGTAATAGTTTTTAAAAAAAATGTGATGCAGCAATGTATGCTATCACAAATGATAATAAATTTATATAAAAAAGTTTGGAATGTAGTTTAACCTACACGAATAGTGCATCAATTCTCACTATTACAAGTTATGCAAATTCCAAAGTAGAAAGAAACATGGCTACTATTTAATTAATAATTAATAGGAATTGAACAAGAACGTCACAGTAAGTGCAATCTTGGAAATTGTGACAACCTGATTCTGGATAACAATCTTTCATCAACAATGGGAGCTTTTGCTATTTTCTATCATTTCATCTTCCCAGTCAATGTGGACAATTGTTCCCAGATGCCCTTCCTTTAAACCAGTGTGTGGGAGTATTTCAAAGTACTTAATAGTGAAACAACAAACCCACAATTAGCACAACAAAACGTAGTTTTTTTTTATGCAAGAATGGGAGGGCATGAAGGTACGATTTCCTATTAGTTATGAAATAGGATGATTTCTAAACCCCTGAGTAGTACTAAATCAAATGGTTGAATATAGTAATTTCAATAAAAGAAGTTAACAATTTGTAATCATTACAAGGCATAAAACATTTCAAGTGAGTATATATTCTAAAATGTATGTAGATGATTAATTACAAATAAACATCCTATATTTACTGTAACCAAATGAATAGTACTCCACCGATGCACAATAAAATAAAACATGTAATTCTGAGAACACATTAATTACATTAAAAACCCTAAAAATTGCACACAAAAACATCTGAATTATGAGAACACAATTGCTCTAAAAACTCTAAAAATTTCACTCTAAAACCCCTGAGTTATGAAAACACACTAATTGGAATTTGGCATTAAAATAATAAAATAATAAGAAAAATATGAAACTTATATTAGTTTTTTTTTTTTTTTCATTTTAAGTTTAATGCAACG
>BPLR01005353.1:0-63260 GCA_021605095.1 Caerostris extrusa | reverse complement strand
GTGGTTTCTTTGTATCACTTGTTTCCAAAATTTGACCTTCCGTTAGCTAAACAAATAAGAAACAATTGGATAAAACAAACAACAGAAGACCAAACTCTTCATTTCCTCAATCCAAATGATTTTTCAGACGTTTATTTGGCGAGTAATCCAATCTATAAAAAATATTTAAGGATCTGAGATTGTAAAATACTTTTTGGCTAGTTCGAAAATGTATTGATATAATTACATTTGGTATCAGCTTTGAATATAAATGCATGTATTTTATACTTTTGTTTTAGAATAAAAATACTTGATTATTTGAAAATTTATTAATATGCATTTCAAAATCGTTTTATATATAATTTCATATATTTTGATTTAGAAATACAATATTAACTATTTGGTGTTTAGTATTAGAAGATTTTTAGAATAAATACTTATTGGCATTTCACAATATTAACTATTTAGTGTTTAGTGTTAGAAGAATTTTAGAATAAATACGTATTGGCATTTCACAATATTAACTATTTAGCATATTGATATTATGATTTTGTATAAGATTAATATGAAGGAATAATATCCCGACGGTTTAGTTTTTTGTGTTTGACTAGAAATATTCCGACATTTCGTAAGATATAATTTTTTATGATCCTAAAGTTTTCACGAAAACTAAATTTTAATACCATAAATGCAAATATGAAAAAGTATTTTTGTATCATGGATGGTTTTCTTATTGTGTTGACGTGATGTAATAAACAATAATACTTTTTCCTATACTAAATAATTTGCTGACGTTCAAATATATTTTTAGGATTGAAATTAATTTTTTTCCCTTTAAAAAAAACAATTATTTTTTTTTCTATAATTTGTTGAGATAAATTTAACTCCACAAGTAAATAAAAATTTGGAAAAAGTATTTTTGTAATATATATACAAATTATTTGCTCACATTTTTTTAATAAAATATTTTATTAAAAGTATTAATTTCTGCTACATAGGAAAATCTTTGTGAAATCTTTATTACAAAATAAAATAAAAAATATTTAAGATGGGGATATTATATACTTTTAAGAAAATTATATTTATATTGAAAAAAAAGCGTTTTTATACACAGTCAGTCACATTAATGTGACCACCACCTACTTTTACGTCAACGTGAAATAACCAATCACAAAAGGCAGGTAGCAGCACATTACAGTGGAGTGCATATGAAGGATGTCCTAATGCATCGGAAAGCATTTCAATCGTTGGCGTAATGCAGAAACGTAGCAATTTATCCGACGTCCAAATGGGCGTGATTATTGGCCTTTTCGGGCCAAGGGTGGAAGCATTTCGGAAACGACTAATTTTGTGAACTGTTCGCGTGCAGCCATGGTAAAAGTATACCGTTTCATTATTTATATCTCACAATGAAAAAGGATAATTGCCACTAACATTCTTCCTCGAAGACAATGTCATCCTTTTCTTCATCCTTCGACTGTTCTCGGCGTAAATTAGTGGAACACTATGTACTACGAAAATAAAAATCCGCAATTTGGAAAAAAAACGTCCAATCATGAAATTGCAGGAATGCTACTACTGTACATCAACTATTGTAGTGTTTTGTTTCAGAGTGCTTATAAAATTATCTGAGGTAGAAAATTGCGTAAAGGCCAAACACGAGTAACTTTCTGGAACTTTTGCAGATCTTCTACAACATCGCTAGCCATGTGTCCACATTTATCTTACAAAATCCCTGGGTTGTCAAGTTGTAGCCCAACTGGTGTGAATGAAACTCTATGTTGGAAACAGTTAGAGCATCTATTGCAACAATTGAATTGCTTGTTGAAGATTGTTATAATGCGTACCAGCGTTTTGCCTTAACCATCAGGCTTCCTGGTGAGAGTTTTTACTACCTCTCACAAGTGAGGTAGTTGCCACTAAAATTCCTCCAGGAACACAATGTCACTTATCTTCACACTTCGGTGGGCTGTTCACGACATAAATTCGTGGAACACGATGTTCACAGATGTACTACGAAAAAAAAAAAATCCCTAAGTTGGAAAAAACGGCCAATCATGGAATTGCAGGAATGACATTACTGTACATCTACTATTGTAGATTGTTTTTTAGAGTGAGCTATTTTCTGGAACTTTTGCACATTTCTATCAACGTCACTAGCCATGTGTCCACATTTATCTCACAAAATCGGTGAGTTGCCCGACTTGTAGCCCAGCTAGCGTTCTTGAAAGTATGTTCGAAATCGCTCGAACAACCATTGCAATAATTGCTTTGCTTGTTGAAGATTGTAACAATATGTTCCAGGGTTTTGCCTTGACCACGGTTAAAACGCCTCCCAGAAGACAATGTCATAATTTCTACATCCTTGAGTAGGTTGTTCATGGCATAAATTAGAGGGATATCACGCCCATTTTATCCCTAAGTTTTTTTTTAATTCTAAGTTTACTATCAAATCTTAAGATTTTTTTAATACGCTTTTATTAGTTTCACCTGTATGTTTGTTTGTTTGTAACTGACTCTTTGGGCTCGATTTTTGCCCTACTTCAAGCAATCAGATTTAAATTAAACGTTGTAGACTTATCAAGCCCCGACGACACTAAAATATTTTGATAAGTTTATTATCTCATCATGTTAGGATCGCCAGGATTAGTGATTTTAATTTAACTTATGAAGAGCGATTTAACCCATGTAGAATGAAAGTACACAAGACATTCAAACCTACGTGAGACGGTGCACAATGGATAACGGGCCTGACTACGGATCAGGAGATTCCCTGTTCGAATACTAGGTGGAGCAACATATTTTGCATTTAGCCTTTGTTGTACTCAAAATTAACTTATTATAAGAATTATAGCTCAATCCTCCGTACCGGGACCTCATTTAAATATTATAGTTTAAAAACACTAAAAAACCCGCTTTTAGAGTTAATCAAACTAAAAAAAGTAAAAAATAATTGTTAATATAAGAATAAAATGACTGACGAGAAAATAAATATCACTGTTCTAAAAGCTTGGGGTGCTCGATATCAATCGTTATAATTTTTCACTAGTTTCATTACGAAATGCAGAGTTAGTTTAAAAATGTCATACAAAGCACCCCACGCTTTTAGAACAGTGGCAGTTTAGAATGTTATTTTTACTTTTAGTTTGATTAACTCTAAAAGAGTGTTTTTTAGTGTTTTTAAACTATAATTTATTTTAAGAACTTCTGTTTAGCACAATACCTAATTGGAGTATTTTTAAAACAATGGAATTTTTCCCACAAAATTATTTAAAAACGTATTTAAACTACGAAAAAAATTACTTTCAAACTTACTCTAGCTTTTTAACTCTTTATACTTTCTTGGCAACTTTCTAAATGCTTCAAGGTCATCTATCATAATATTTTCTACTGTTAAATACTTAATTTTTAATCAAATAATAATTTTCTATCTTAATGTTATAAATGTTTTCGAAATTAAAATATATTTCATGTCAAATGATAATATTATATGTGTGTATTTATAAATCATTTGAATCTATCTTAGGAACATATTGATGTAAAATTCTTACTTAATATTATAAACATATTTATTCTTATTGAATTATTCTTATAGCCTTGTTTATAAACAATGAATAAACCTGTCTTTTACATCTAAAATTATCAAGTAGTATTTTAATCCCTTAGCTACCAGAAATCGTTAATCACATATGGAATTCATGAAATTTTTCTGTATGGAAATGGTCTAGTCTATTATTTAAATTTATTTCACTGACTTATTCAACCGTTAAAAATAAATTTCAGTGCAAAGAGAAATTAAAAATTTGCACTGAAAATCTCAATTAGCCCAAGGTATTGAATTCGTTAGGTACGGCAATGTGTACTCAAAATATGAATAAAACATTTCAACCTTAAATTCGAATCTATCAAGTGAAAGAATGCCAGAACAAAATTATTTAATCTTTCAGTGAGTCAGCTGTTTTAAATGAATAATATATGACTTTTATTGAAATATAAAATTCAAATGTATCTTTCCAATTTTAATTAAAGCAAACACTCATATTTAAGCTTATGGACAAATAAATTATTGATTCCAGATATATGAAAAGTGCTGCTTAGATTTTTAATGTTTATAAAATCCAATATTTATATTAAAATTATAAGCAGTACTTATGAAATAGAAGTAGTGAAATATCTTCAAATAAATTATCAGGACACTTGAAAGTTTTCATAAATACTGTAGCATTTTTTCATCAGGAAGAGTTTTGGCATTTCATTCCCAGGAAAGAGGAGTGTGTACAGTATATTCTTTGTTAAGTACATAATAAGAATCCATCAATCGAATTTGACAGCAGACAAGCAGTATTGTGGGTAGATAGATTACATGCAATTAGTGTTTTATACAAATGAGAACAACCTGTCACTCATATCTCATAGCAGATATTCAGAGTCATGTACTACTGTGCCCAAAAGTAAGACCAATTTTCAATTTAAAATTCCTGAGGCCTATGAAATTTCTTCTTTTAGGTTGCTGGCACTGTCTTTGACATCTGTGTGAAATTTCAAGTCAAAATATTCATTAGTGCTTGAGTTACGCTTGGCTTTGGGAGACTCTAAAACTGATTCCGGCGATTTTTGAAATGTCTGAATTCATTAAGCAAAAAGAACTTGCATTCAATATTGCTCGCGGAAACGTATAAAATGATGCAGAAGGCATTCGGTGAGCATTCCTATATCGGAAGGAAATGTTTAAAAATGGTATAAACAGTTCATAGAAGACAGAGAACGCGTTGAAGATGAACTGCCCTCTAGTCGACCCTCAACCGACAAAGCTCACGGCCAAAGATTTGGCGCTTGCAAACCATCGATTTACAATTAGAGACATTGCTAATAATGTTGGAATTTCAACGGGGTCGGTCAATTTCATTTCGGTACCATTTCGATTGGTACCGAAGTCATAGAATGCGCCAACTCACACTGCATTGATTCTTCGGGACATTTTCGCCAAAAATGAAACCCATTTCATTCCACAACCACCGTATCCACACCGTACGACTTCCAGCTATTCCCTAAACTAAAAAGACCACTCCGGGGACACCAATTTGAGTCGATTGAAGAGATTCAACGTGAATCGCCGCGTGCTTTGAAGACCATCCTTGCCGATGACATTTTAGCATGCATTCGGGATTGGAAAAAAAGTTGGCATTGTGTCCGGATGGGATTACTTTGAAGGCAATGAAATAAATTTGAAAAAATAAATAAAGAGGTTTTGAAAAAAATAATTTGCTCTTACTTTTTCGGCAAAGTAGTATTAAGAGACTCATGAAATTAACTGTTGTCTGTGCAACCTTTAAAGTCGAAACAATGGATTATGGATTACAGATGAAATATGGACTACACCATAAATTGCTCCATCACGATTGGTGATCGACCAAGAGCTGAGAAGTGCTGAGAAGTGTCTAATGGAAGTTGACACCCCACCCTTCATGGACTTTTCTTAATGGGAAGTTTTTGGAGAAGAAAGGAGAGAGTTCTGCGACCAGAAATGTTGTTTTTTTTTTTCCTCTTAAGTGACTGAATAAGCCGGAATTTCCGCCTGTTTTATAAACCCTTAGGATTTCGTGTATCATGCCGTATGATAATTAAGGTCTACCGCAGACCAGGTATTTAGATTCGACGTTGTCACGAAATCTCAGAAAATCTCTGACCTGGGATTGAACTGCACTTGTGATTTCATTGTGCACTTATGCTCAAATTTGTTATTTTTATTTTAATTTCTTGTATAATAACCCAGAGTTCTGTATCTGCATATATATATATACTACTGTGACCAAAAAGTAAGACCAATTATTTTTTTTCAAAAACCTTTATTTATTCTTCCAAATTTGTTTCATCGCCTTCAAAGTAACCCCTCCAGACACAATGCACTTATGCCAACTTTTTTTCCAATCATCAACGCATGCAAAAAGTCATCGGCCGGAATGACCTTCAAAGCGCGTGGGGATTCACGTTGAATCTCTTCAATCGATTCAAAACGGTGTCCCCAGAGTGGTTTTTTTGGGTTTAGGGAATAGCCAGAAGTCGCACGGTGGGAATACAGTTGTTGAACAATATGGGTTTCATTTTGGTCGATAATATTGCGAAGAGTCAATGCAGTGTGAGCTGGTGCATCCAGTGTTTTCGGTACCAATCGAGATTTGACGCGTTTGAGCCCCCAAATGGAATTTTCCGATTCTTTTCCAACATCATCAGTAAGGTCTTGTAAATATTTCCACTTGTAAACATTTCCTTTCGATATAGGAATGCTCACCGAATGCCTTCTGCCACATTCTATACGTTTCCGCAAACAAAATTGAATGTAAGTTCTTTGCTCAATTCATTCAGACATTTCAAAAATCGCCGGAATCATTTTTATCGTCTAACAAAGCCAAGCGTAACTCCAACACTAATGAATATTTCTACGTCAAATTTCCCACAGTTTCAAGGACAGTGCCAGCAACCTAAAAAAAAAATTGAAATTCCATAAGCCCCGGGAATTTTAAATTGATTGATCTTGTCAATAGGTCTAATATTGGTAGAGACGCTACAATACTAAACAATTAACCCTTTGAAGGCCCATTAACTGAAAGCACTCATTGCAATTCATTTAAATCCGTTTCAAAAACACGGTAAACAAAATTTACTCATGTTTACACATGTTGATACACCGAAGTAGTGATTGCTTTAAAAATTAATCGAAATTATCTGAAAATTCATTGATAAAATTCGAAGAAATCTAAAATCTCAGTGTTAGAGAAAAAATATTAAATTCTACCAAAAAAAAAAAAAAAAATGCCTGTATTATCATGAAAAATTTAATAATAATAATCTTTAAATAAAATTTTAGAAGCAATACAAAGATGTTTTTCGTTATAAAAACATCATATTAATAACAATTATGTTTTTGAAAAAATCTTTACAGTTAAATGTGAACATATTATGATTAAAAAAAGGTTTATAAATTACTAGAAATTAAAATATGATTTTTGATTTATATAATTATTTATTCAAATGATTAAAAAATGTTTGTAAATAACTAAAAATTAAAATATGATTTTTAACAGTAATGAAATTATTTTAAATATCTACTAAATTTTGTAGTATATTTAAGATTTTATTAGTATTAATTACAAAAATGTAAAAAACTATAAGGCTATTTAGTTTTAATCAAAAATGAGTTCTTTAATAAATAATTACTTGAATTATATTTGCGATTGATTTATTCTGAACAAATTAATTAAAAGATTTTAATCTCTTAATATATTTAAGTATAAAAATAGTTTGAAAACTGTAAGATATTTTAAATTGGAGAAATAAAAAAAATTATAACCAACGTTTAAGAACAATTTATACATAAATATTTAGTATTGTGAATATTTTATTAAGTTAGCTTAATTATAAATAAATTATGTGTTAATATAAAAAAGAATTAATAATTATTTATTTTAGAATTGTTACATTTCTTTCAGAAACAAAATAAATTATGTATAAGAAAACCTTAATATAAATATATTTATGTTTAATAAACAGCAATATTTCATTATGCGATTTTACGTACATATAGATTGAATATTTTAAACATTCGTTGTATATGTGTGTTTCCTGAAATTAAATGTAAACCATCCAAAAATTCATTTAATATTTTACCACAACATTCCTTTCAAATAAAGGCACCAGTATAAAGGTCATAAATCACTCTTTTTTGACAGGTTAAATTATTAAATAATAAATGCTAAGCATTGGTAAAACAAATTATCTAACTTATTTTTCTTTAGCATTTTAAATCGAGATGTGAGAAAATAAAAAAAAATAATTTTCAGAGCAATTGAATTTATAATTATTTTTTTAATATTATTCTTTCTAAATGTATTTTATCGGTTTATTAAATTGTGAAAAATAATTGTTTTTAATATGTAACTTAGGATAAAATGTATCATTATTTATTTTTTATTGATTAATGATGTTTTATTTTAATTATCAATATTTATGCAAACATTTAAGCTTCATCTACTTGTATGTATGTGTGTGTGTGAGAGAGAGAGAATGAGAGTGTGTGTGTTTGTGTGCATACGCAATTTTTCTGTAAAGTAAAACAACGTTTACAATTTTATCGAAAACTTGTAGTGTGCAGGTTGGGCAACCAGATTATAACTGGGTATGGTTGGGTTGAGATACTTGAGACACAGGTTGAAGAACTCACAGCTTTATTGACACACGCACAAATACCACACACAGACAATTAGACATGCAATATTTAACACATTTAAAGACAGATAATTATTGATTCCTGGATGGATTTCACTTCTAAGCCAAAAACCCGAAACTTGGATACGCGCAGGATGCGTGAAATATAGTTCCCTGTCCGGGGACAGAGTCTGTCCAACTAATGCATCGGAATGCGCTAAAAATATTACTTCTAAGGATGAGAGACTCCAAAAACTAAACCTTTGTCAGCGGGAGTGATTGTTTGCGCTATACTTGCTCTCGGGTGAGAGTCTCGGTGTCTACTGACCATTTCTGCTTAATGCCACAGATGGGCGCTCTTGCCAGTTTGTCGGAGGCAGCATGGTTGCATTAATATAATTACGTTTGTATTAACTTTGAATATAAATGCATGCATTGTATATATTTGTTTAGAATAAAAATACTTGATAATCTGAAAATTTATTAATATGCACTTAGGAATCATTAGATATATGATTTAAAAATTATATATTTTTATCATGATAAATGATTATATATTTTGAATAACATTTAAAATATTAACTATTTTGTATTTAGGTATTATGATTTTGTATAAGATTAATGTAAAGGAAAATATTCCGATTATTTAGCTTTTGTATTTGATTAGAAATATTCTGGCATTCCTTAAGACGACAAGAATATTATTAGACGATAGAAATAAACGAAATAAACAACAAAAGATACACAGTCAATTGCTAATAGAATCACAGTGTAAAATATGCAAATTTCCATGCACGACAGCAACCATTCAACCAGTTTTTACTGACACCCGGCATTTTGTAACATTCCTAAAGGATCTAGGGTTTTTGTAACATTCCATCTAATGCCTTTTCTAAAATAGCAAAACATATCTCCATATGTAGCCGAAGTTATATTGGCTACAATTTTAGTCATTCTTTAAGCAGTGTTCATTTGGCATATTTTTACAGAGCAAGTAATATAAAAAAAAAAAATTAAAGTCAATTCTTACTTTTTTTCACTCTATTGCAGAAAGTCCTTTATAAATAATTTTCATTTATTTTTTAAGTTTATCAGGCGCCATCTATTGGTAGATGCATGCAACTTAAATTAAAAAAAAAAAATTAATTAATTAAATTTAATTAATGGATTAATATTTGAAAAAAAAAAAACTGTATTAACATCAAGTGTCATCCGCTACAAGTTCAAAAAAATGTATTTGAACTTGAGTGGATGAATAAAAAAGTATTTTATGAACGATTCAAAAATGTGAGCAAGATATATATAGGGAAAGTGTGAGCTAATAGAAGGAATTGAAAAAAAGACATTTTTACATATTGAATCAAATAAATTAAAATAATTTAAAAATCAAGTAGCAATGCGAATTTAAAAAGTAACTAACTAGAAGGGTTTTTAAATTTATTAAAACAAAAGCATTATAGGAAATATATTTTTAAGTTAAATCTGTTAAACAAAAATTAGATATTCCATACTTTTTTTTTTAAATTCATTTGAAGAAAATTTATTTTTATAGATATAAAATAAGTATAATTTTAAATGCAATATAAAATTCATTTGCAGATTTCATACATTTAATATCTTTTAAATTATGTATGAAGTTTTTTTTTTTTATTTATTTAGTTTTTTTTTTTATTTCGAAATTTAATTCCGTTCGCATACTTTTCTATTTTAAATTTCGCTTAAATTCTGAGATTTTGCAGTAAAGAAAAAAATTTTTCTTCGTCCTTATAAATCTTTCCGAGACACCTAAGTACTTTTCAATGTTATTTCAAAGTCTTGCAAAAAAAAAAAATCAAAACTGTTTTTATCTAGATTACTTAAGCAAAAGCACAAAAATAAAATGTTTTTCCATTAAATTTTTTTTTACACTATAGTAAAAAAATATTATTTTCTACATATAAATAATTCTAATAAAAGAAAAATTTCTCATTAAATGCACCTGCTATACTAAAAAGATTTTATTTTTACAACTTAAACAAATATTTTATAAGGAATTTATATCCAGAAAAATAATTTTAATATTTTATCGCATGAAAATTATCACACTTTAAGAGCTATGCAATAAGTTATTATTGAAAAATTTAAACGAAAAAAAAAATTTTTTTTTAAATTTTTTTAATTTATTCAATTTAGATAACCTAAAAAAAATTCTCTTAAATTATTAAATATCTAAGCTCATAAATTAATTTTTAAAATATTTGTTGAAAAAAGATGTATAAGGATTGCAATTTATTATGCGTTCATATTATACGTCTGGGGCCTGAATCGGGTATCTGTATCGGGTTCGAATACATGGCTGTTTGTAGTGGTTCGGAATCCATTTTAAACCGTAGGTACCGGTCTAATATAGCTATAGAGGGTTGGGAGCAGTGCTGTCAACCCTACCCAGTAAAACGAAAACATTTCCTGTTTAGAAGAGGTTTTTCTTATGTGCTATACATCAAAAGCTACTAAGAACAATCTATCTACTATCACCGAACGAGAAGCAAGAGCGGGAAGTGTATTCCTAAGAGTAAAACATAAAGGAGATTTATATTATATCGAAAGCATCGTTGGAACAGCTACAACATTATCTGAATTTCAAAAGTGGCATCAAAAACGAGTAATATAAAAAAACATTTTAAAGTCAATTCCTACTTTTTTTCACTCTATTGCAGAAAGACCTTTATAAATAATTTTCATTCATTTTTTTTAAAGTTTATCTGGCGTCATCTATGCATAGATATATACAACTTAAATCTAAAAAAAAACTAAAATTAATGAATCAAATTTAATTACTGAATTAATATTTGAAAAAAACTGTATTAACTTCAAGTGTCATCCACTACAAGTTAAAAAAAAAAAAAACGTGTTTGAAGTTGAGTGGATGAATAAAAAGTATTTTATGAACTATTGAAAATTTGAACAAGATATATAAGGGAGAGTGTGAGCTAATAGAAGGAATTGAATATCACCACTTAAATGAATGTGATCTATATCGATTGAACTCACATGAGTTTGGGGAATAAAAATTCCAGAAAAATACTCGCGTCCGAAGTCACCACGTACCTTCTGGGTGGTGCTAAATGACTAACGACTAGAGGCTATGTCTACTTGCGGTAGAAAAAAGATTGTGCGTCATTCAAACTTTGAATTGAACATACTACATAGGAATGCTGGTGGGTTGTCTGAAGCTAAATGTCAAGAAATTAAAAAGATTTGTGTGAAAAGGGGTGTTGATGTTCTGTAATCCTAGAGGCAATTATCACAGAAAAAACCAAAAACAAGATATCAAGTTCATTATAAAATGATGAATACATCAGTTTCCAGTGGATTCCATCACATATTGGAATTGGTGGAAACGAAAGGGCAAAAAAAAAAAGGAACAAGAAAAAAGAAAGGAAAGGAATTTTCTGGCAAAAAAAAAAAAAAAAAGGAACAGTCATGGACAGTGCTCCATCCCTCTTTGACACTTTTAGGAGAACTATATGGCACTAAATTAAGTCATCGTGTATTAGTGAATTATTATCTAACAGCAAAGGAAAAGTCTGGAAGACAATCGGGGATAACTGGAAAAATTCAGTAGAAAACTAGCAACGAGGCTGTTGTCAATTTTAGATTAATAACTGAACACGACTGCCTGGACGAACATCTGACCAAAATAGGGATTGTGATCTCTAATATATGTGCTTTATGTAAGACAGAGAACATGAATAAGTCCCATCTACTTGTTTGCTTGGGGCTGGATTCTAACTTACAACAGAATGTTAAGTTGTGTACTCTGGAAGGTCAAAGAAAACATGTCCTGATCACATGGAATTTTGGTGCTACTAGCCTCTTAAATTTCTTTATCCTTAAAACATTTAACTTGTATTTAAGGTCTTTTGGTCGTTTTTGTTAAGAATGAATGGTCTTTTTCTCTTGAAATTTTGATTTGTTTATATGTTATTTTTGTATCGATTGTGTCCCCATAAAGCCATAGGTAGCAACATAATTACAAGCCGAGACATTCGAAAACTATATTCTCCCGGAAAAGTGGAATTCATTCCCTCCTTCCTTCTCCTTGAAACTCTGAATTATAAAAGTCAAATACAGAAGATAGGTTTGTGGCAAACATAGGTTTTGGTGCACCACAAATCTATCTTCTGAAGAGGATATTATGTCTTCAGAAACCACATCATCTGAAGAGGATGTTATGTCTGATTTCGAATCGATGGCTGACTGACGAATGAATAAGAAAAATAAAACAAGCAAACTGGGCGTCTACGAAAGCAATATAAAACAATACTTTCTGAAATAGACGCGATTGCATAATTAGAAGGCATTGCATTATCAAGACCCACATTTTTTTCGAAACTTTGAATGGACCTAAAAATTAATGGCGAAAAACTACATTTTTGCAAGTACTTAATATATAACTTGCATTGTATTTTAGCAAATAATCGTTGTGAAGATAAATTGTTGGTTATTACTTAATTTATGTTCCTCCAATTTCTGTATAACACGCATGTTAGGAAGGGCCTTTTCAGCGTAGTTCGCATGTTAAAAATTAATGGCTGTGTTTATTACGCACATTTTAAATATACTCTGCCTCCATTATTTATTATTTATGTATTTGGTTTAAATATATGCTACCGATAATTAATATGTAGATAAAGAATGTGATGCTCGATTTTGCGTGAAATCAATAAAAAGTTTAGTATTTGTTTCGTTTTGCAAGCGAAAAATAATTAGTCAAATGGATTCAAGTTGTAGTTTTCTAACTGAAATTATTTTTTTAAATTATATATTTATCCGAAACGGCCTGTATATTTTAATAAATTATCTAGAGGCACGCACAACTAATTTGTTTAGTGCAATTTGAGAACTAAAAATGCTTATGTCTATAATTATCGTAGAAATAAAAACAGTTACGTTGATAGAGATTTTTCCATTTTTAGTTCTAAATTCGTAAATAAATTGTTTGGAATAGAATTACTCTAGGAAAATTAAATATTATATTAAAAATAAGAAATATGCAAATAAATTGCCATTGATTCAGCTATATAATATTAACATGAAATTTAGTATGTTAATAGCCGGACAAGTATAGTTATTTAAATTACATCAGTTACAAGTTTTGTTTTTTAAAAGTATTACAAAATTAAACTGCAATAGTGTACAGATGCATTTCTGTAGTATATTAGTTACGTGAAACTTTGATTATTATGCGAATAAAACCACATGAAGTTTACGATGCACATTATTTATAAAACTAATTTTCTCATTTATACATGGCAATGTGTAACAATAACATACTTTGTAAAAAAAATCTAGCAATTTGTCAAAAATTTAAATTTGTTCAAATACAAATGTGTTCAATTGAAATACCAATATATTTTTTTAGCATTGTAATATTCTACATCGTTGTAAATTCTAATAAACAATTGCAATAATTTGCATTACATGGAATGCATTGCAATAATACGCAATGCATTGTAATTTCATTTGTACATGGCAATGTGTAATAATGGTATACTCTATAAACAAAATTCTAGAAATTTGCAGAAATTAAATTTACGTACAAATTTGTTAAATTGATTTCGAATACATTTCAATACTATAGCATTCTACATCGTTGTAGATTCTAATAAACAATTGAAATAATTTGCATTGCGTGGATTGAATAGCAATAATACGCAATGTATTGCAATTTCCTTTATACATGACAATGTGTAATAATGGTAAACTTTATAAAAATAAATTTTAGAAATTGGTCGAAGATTTAATTTCCATACAAATTTATTAAATTGAATTACTGATATATGTAATATTCTACATCATTGTAAATTCTAATGATAATTCTAAATATTTTGCAATGTATGGCATGCATTGCATTAATTTGCATGTATAATAGTATGCACGGATACAGACTGTTATAGCGTTGGTAGAAAATCCATACGTTCTGCCGTGTTGAATCTAACTAATGTTTCAGACTGCCAGGCTTCGAACGAGCTAATTGTTTTATCTGAACTCAGAATCTGCAACGTGGACGTATAATGATCCGTTCAACTAATGCAGTTTCGAATCGAATCGAATCATTGTTGGAGGATAACCGGAACCTAATTTCAACAATTGCACCAAAGGCAGTTGCCGCTTATGGAACGCCCATTTAAGTGTTTCGCACACTTTGCGTTCTAGTGGAAGATAGTAACTTCAATGTTTGAGAGATATATCCTTGACATAGTTAAATTTGAATCCTTCTCTGTTTATCTTAGAAACATCTGCATTGTGTTATAATTATGGATATCACCCTTAACTGATTATTCCAACTATACTCGTATCTCATATTTGTATCTTTTCGGTATAACACAAGTTACCTTGTGCGAAAATTAATTTTCAATGCTGGAATAAAGAATTTGCAGTAGATCTAGAATTTGATGCGGGATTTTATGTTAAATCAATAAATATTTTAGTATTTGTTTCGATTTTTGTAGTAAGCAAGCGTAAAAATAATTAGTCTAATGGATTCAAGTTTTAGTTTTCTTTGCTGAAATTGTTTGTTCAAACTATATATTTATCCGAATCCTGTATATTTTAATAAATTATCTAGCGGCACCCACAACTACTTTGTTTAGTGCAATTTGAGAACTAAACATGTTTATCGCAAAAATTACAGTAGAAATAAAAACAATTACGTTAATAGAGATAGAAAAATAAATATTACGTGATAAAAATTTGCATTTTCTAGTTCAAAATTCAAAGAATAAATTACTTGGTATAGAATTACTCTAGTTAAATTAAATATTATTTAAAAACACATTAGAAAAAAAAAAAAAAATTGTAATTATGCAATAAAAATTACCAATAATTCAGCTATATGAATATTAACATGAAATTTAGTATGTTAAAATGCGGCGAAGTACATTTATTTAAATTAAATTATTTACAAGTTATGTTTTTTAAAAGTTTTCCAAATTAAACTGCTGTATTTGGATCACATGAATTTCTTTAGTATATTAGTTATGTGAAACTTATTTGTTTATTATGCAAATAATCCACATAAAAATTTACGATGTACATTATTTACAAAACTAATTTTCTGATTTATATATGGCAACGTGTAATAATAGCATACTTTATAAAAATTCTAGAAATTTGAAGAAAATTTAAGTTAGTGTACAAATTTGTTAAATTCAATTACCAATATATTTTAGTACTGTAATATTCTACATCGACAATTGATAAAGAATTGATTAAGACAATTATAGACAATTAAAATAATTATTATTACATGGCATGCAATGCAATTTCATTTATATATGGCAATGTGTAATAATGGTATACTTTATTAAAAAATTTAGAAATTGGTCAAAGATTTAAATTTGTATACAAATATGTTAAATTGAATTACCAATATATTTTAGTATTCTATAATATTCTATGTCGTTGTAGATTCTAATAATAATTCTGAATAATTTCCATGGCAAAGGCATGTATTTGCAATAATTTGCATGCATAATAGTATGCACGGATACAGACTGTTATAGCGTTGGTAGAAAATCCATATGTTCTGCCGTGTTGAATCTAACTAATGTTTCAGGCTACCCGGCTTTGAATGAGCTAATTGTTTTATCTGAACTCAGAATCTGCAAAGTGGACGTATAATGATCGGTTCAACTAATGCAGTTTCGAATCGAATCATTGTTGGAGAATAACCGGAACCTAATTTCAACAATTGCACCGAAGGCAGTTACAGCTTATGGAACGCCCATTTAAGTGTTTCGCACACTTCGCGTTCTAATGAAAGATAATAACTTCAATGTTTGGAGAGAAATATCCTTAACATAGTTAAATTTGAACCCTTCAGTTTATCTTAGAAACAGCACCGTTATGTTTTAATTATGGATATCACCCTTTAGCTGATTGCACCAACTATACTCGTATCTCATATTTGTATCTTTTCGAACACGACAAGTTTCATCGTACGAAAATTAATTTTTAATGCTGAATAAAGAATTTGCTGTAGATAAATAATTTGATGCTCGATTTTTGCGTTAAATAAATACAAATTTTTGTATTTATTTCGATTTTTGTAGTAAACAAGCGAAAAAATAATTAGTCAAATGGATTCAAGTTTTAGTTTTCTAGCTGAAATTGTTCGTTCAAACTGTATGTTTATCCGAATCGGCCTGAATATTTTAATAAATTATCTAGCGACACGTACAACTACTTTGTTTCGTGTAATTTGAGAAACAAACATGTTTATGGCAATAATTATCGTAGAAATAAAAAAACTACGTTGACTGAGATAGGGTATAATGATTAGCACATAAGTTATAAAAGTTTCCATTTTTAGTTCAAAATTCAAAAATAAATTACTTAGCATAGAATTACTCTCTTAACATTAGATGTTATTTAACAAAATAGTAATTATGCAAATAATTTATCATTGATTTAACTATATAATATTAACATGAAATTTAGTATGTTAATATGTGGCCAAGTATATTTATTTAAATTAAATTCATTTACAAGTTTTTGCGTTTTTAAAAGTATTACCAAATTAAACTGCAGTAGTGTTGACATGCATTTTTTTAGTATATTAATTATGTGAAATTTATTTGATTATTATACGTATAATCCATGAAATTAAAAACAAATGTGTAAAATAAATATTTAAAAATAAAAGTTGTAGTTAAAAAATAAATATTTTTCATAAACATGAAAATTTACGACGTACCTTTTTATTTGTAAAACTAATTTTCTCATTTATCCATGGCAATGTGCAATAATAACATACTTTCTAAAAATTTCTAGAAATTTGATGAAAATTAAAATTTGTATACAAATTCGTTAAATTGAAATACCAATATATTTTAGTATTATAACATTCTACATCATTGATAGATTCTAATAGACAATTGAAATAATTTGCATTTCATGAAATTATTACGCAATGCATTGCAATTTAATTTATACATGGAATTGTGTAATAATGGTATACTTTATAAAAGAAATTCTAGAAATTGGTCAAAAATTTAAATTTGTATACAAAATTTAAATTGAATTACCAATATATGTAATATTCTAAGTTATTGTAGATTCTAATAATAATTTAATTAATTTGCATTACATGACATGCATTGCAATAATTTGCATATATAATAATATGCAAGGATGCAGACTGTTATAACGTTGGTAGAAAATCCATATGTTCCGCCGTGTTGAATCCAACTAATGTTTCAGACCAGCAGGCTTCGAACGAGCTAACTGTTTTATCAGAATCGGCCATGTCGACGTATAATGATCGGTTCAACTAATGCAGTTTCGAATCGAATCATTGTTGAGGATAACCGGAACCTAATTTCAACAATTGCACCGAAGGCAGTCGCCGCTTACGGAAAGCCTCTTTAAGTGTTTCCGCACACTTTGCGTTCTAATGGAAGATAATAACTTCAATGTTTGAGAGAAATATTCTGAACATAGTTAAATTTGAATCTTCCTGTTTATCTTAGAAACAGTCGCATTGTGTTCTAATTGCAGATATCACCCTGTAACTGATTATTCCAACTAGACTCGTATCTCATATTTGTATATTTTCGAACAATACAAGTTATGATGTGCGAAAATTAATTTCAAATTTATTTCATTTTTTTAATTTGTCTGTGAGTGAAAAAGATTTACTTGCCTCTGCAAAGTATCATATAAAAACAGCCAGTTACAAAAACCCACATTATTGGGAAAATGCTTGTTTTTCCACCTTTCTATTGACATTATAGAAACTAAGTTTGAGATAATTTCGCCCAACAATTGCAAATCCATACCTCTATCAAATGACAATGTTGCCAATTGAATTGGTGATATAGTTAAAGCAGTTTTTCGGGATGTTGCATGACGAATTTTTTATAATTCAACTTTATGAGCAACAGTTTAGATCAATAATATGCTCATTTCACAGAGATTTTGTGATGGAAAACATGAAACATTCATTGTTGATATAGCTGAAACAGTTTTTAGGAAAGTAGTGTTACAATTTTTTCTTCAAATCCATTTGATGAGCAACAGTTTATATCAATAAATATGCTCATTTCATCGCAAATTTGTGATGGAAATTTCATTGTCAATCATTGTCGAAAGTCTATCATTATGAACACAACGTACTCTGCTCTACCCAGTTGAATTAGTTAGAAGTTAGTTTAAGAATTACTGCAACACATGCTATTTATAGAAACTAACTCCCGCCATTTTACGTTCTAATTAGCTATTTAGCAACTTTCTCTGTACCTCAAATGAAGTTTGGCGCCATGTATTTCCTGAAACTTCCTTCTAGAACAGCTTATGAACAGACTGATGCATTCGGTTTTAATGAGTATGACGTTGGAAACACCGTTTAGAGCATTATCGATTGACAGGAAAAGTCAGTCTGAAGTCGAAAACTTCAATAATTGCCTTTATGAGTAAATGGGTGCTATGACGGAAGAGGCGATTAACTAATGGATTTGATTAGAGATGGGCGATCTGCTCAGAATTCGGCTTAATTCGTTTTGAAGAAAATGTTAAGCCGCAGGGAATTTCATAATGATTTGATAAAGGTCCATCACTTTAAGATAAGAGTCGAAATGCTTTTTCTGGAAATAGGTGATGAGGAACAGATTTTCATTTTTTTTTTGTGGATTGTATTAATGTCAAATGAAATGTTTTTAAAATAATGTTTTTATTAAATGTGTATTTTTAAAATGTTTACATTTATAAAAATAACTGTTTATAGTTTTACAAAATTTTAACTTGGCTTACAATAAAAAAAAAAAAAACGAATTTAAGTGTGGCTAAATTATTTGATAGCAATCAATTAATCGTAATTTAACTCTTTCATTAACGCTAATTTTCAAATCTTTGATTAATCAAAATTTCTCATCAACTTGTTAAATATGTTCCAGTTATATTTATATTATCAACATTTAGAATGATTTTCTTCCTCTAACAAATACATTGCATTTATTTGCATTGTCCACTATCTAAATTTTAATATTATAATTGCTATAAAACCAAATAAAAATACTACAGGAAGATATACTTGAAGATGAATTTCTTATATTTATATTATTTTAAAAATTCACCCTGTCATTAAAATCTGCAAAAGAAAAAAATATCCATCCTGATAGATTCTTCTGAGGATTTCTTCTGAATGCCGCAAGAGGCTATCTTGCAATGCAAAAGAGGAAACAAGGTTGCGTAGGTGGAAAACCGGTTGCAATGTTTTATTTTCCAAATTAATACTTTTTAAAATTTCTATTAGTAGGCACGTTAACTTTGCTTAATCGCTATGAGAGATATAGATATTTAGCAAATTTAAGTTACTTAGGTTGTGGCAAGAGGTTCTTGTACACATCGCCCACATTTTGAATTAGCACCTCCTGGAATAAAGTACGGAAATTTTTCACTTTCCTTCTCGAGCCCAACAGAAGAACATTCCGGCTGTCAAAATTATACCCAGTCTAGTCAGAGACATAAATTGATTTTGATTTGCTTTGGTTGGGGAATTTTAAACCCTAATGATTTGCCCTAATTCGTGGTCTACGAATTACGCCATCAACGCTTTCAAAATAAAATAAATATCAAATTGTGGAATTTTAAACCCTATTTGATCAAATTCACAACCTACGACCCATCAACGCTCTCCGCTCGAGGTCGTCCGCTTTAAAAATAAAATAATATCAAATTGTGGAATTTCAAACCCAATTTAACCCTAATTCATGGTCTAATAATTAGGCCATCAACGAAAATGCACCATCACCGCTTTCAAAATAAAATAAATCTCAAATTGTGGAATTTCAAACCCTATTTGTCCTAACTCATAAATTACGAATTAGGCCATAAGAAAATGCGCCATCAACGCTGTAATCCTACGTTTTCAAAATAAAATAAATCTCAAATTGTGGAATTTCAAACCCTATTTGTCCTAACTCATAAATTACGAATTAGGCCATAAGCGAAAATGCGCCATCAACGCTGTAGTCCTACGTTTTCAAAATAAAATAAATCTCAAATTGTGGAATTTCAAAACCCTGTTTGTCCTAACTCATAAATTACGAATTAGGCCATAAGCGAAATGCGCCATCAACCCTCTAATCCTAGGGTTACATGTCCATGTTTCAAAAATAAAATAAATCTCAAATTGTGGAATTTCAAACCCTATTTGTCCTAACTCATAAATTACGAATTAGGCCATCAACGAAAATGCGCCATCATGCGCTTTAAAATAAAATAAATCTCAAATTGTGGAATTTCAAACCCTATTTGTGAACTCATAAATTACGAATTAGGCCATAAGCGAAAATGCGCCATCAACGCTGTAATCCTACGTTTTCAAAATAAAAATAAATCTCAAATTGTGGAATTTCAAACCCTATTTGTCCTAACTCATAAATTACGAATTAGGCCATAAGCGAAAATGCGCCATCAACGCTGTAATCCTACGTTTTCAAAATAAAATAAATCTCAAATTGTGGAATTTCAAACCCTATTTGTCCTAACTCATAAATTACGAATTATGCCATAAGCGAAAATGGAATCAAAATTCTATTTTTCAAAATAAAATAAATCTCAAATTGTGGAATTTCAAACCCTATTTGTCCTAACTCATAAATTACGAAATAGCCATAAGCTGAAAATGCGCCATCATGCGCTTTTCAAAATAAAATAAATCTCAAATTGTGGAATTTCAAACCCTATTTGTCCTTAACTCATAAATTACGAATTAGGCCATTTTGAGTCGAAAATGATTATCAACCCTCTAATCCTACGTTTTCAAAATAAAAATAAATCTCAAATTGTGAATTTCAAACCCTATTGTCCTAACTCATAAATTACGAATTAGGCCATCAACGAAAATGCGCCATCATGCGCTTTCAAAATAAAATAAATCTCAAATTGTGGAATTTCAAACCCTATTTGTCCTAACTCATAAATTACGAATTTTGCCATAAGCGAAAATGCGCCATCAACCCTCTAATTACAGTTTTCAAAATAAAATAAATCTCAAATTGTGGAATTTCAAACCCTATTTGTCCTAACTCATAAATTACAAGAATTAGGCCATAAGCGAAAATGCGCCATCAACGCTGTAATCCTACGTTTTCAAAATAAAATAAATCTCAAATTGTGGAATTTCAAATCCCTATTTGTCCTAACTCATAAATTACGAATTAGGCCATAAGCGAAAATGCGCCATCAACGCTGTAATACCTATTTTCAAAATAAAATAAATCTCAAATTGTGGAATTTCAAAACCCTATTTGTCCTAACTCAAAAATTACGAATTAGGCCATAAGCAAAATGCGCCATCAACGCTGTAATCCTACGTTTTCAAAATAAAATAAATCTCAAATTGTGGAATTTCTTTTATTTGTCCTAACTCATACAAGAATTAGGCCATAAGCGAAAATGCGCCATCAACCCTCTAATCTACCCTCAAATTGTGGAATTTCAAACCCTATTTGTCCTAACTCATAAATTACGAATTATGCCATAAGCGAAAATGCGCCATCAACGCTGTAATCCTACGTTTTCAAAATAAAATAAATCTCAAATTGTGGAATTTCAAACCCTATTTGTCCTTTACTCATAAATTACGAATTAGGCCATAAGCGAAAATGCGCCATCAACGCTGTAATCCTACGTTTTCAAAATAAAATAAATCTCAAATTGTGGAATTTCAAACCCTATTTGTCCTTAACTCATAAATTACGAATTAGGCCATAAGTTAAATGCGCCATCAACCCTCTAATCCTACGTTTTTCAAAATAAAATAAATCTCAAAATTGTGGAATTTTCAAACCCTATTTGTCCTTACTCATAAATTACGAATTAGGCCATCAACGAAAATGCATTCATCATGCGCTTTCAAAATAAAATAAATCTCAAATTGTGGAATTTCAAACCCTACTTGTCCTAACTCATAAATTACGAATTAGGCCATAAGCGAAAATGCGCCATCAACCCTCTAATCCTACGTTTTCAAAATAAAATAAATCTCAAATTGTGGAATTTCAAACCTATTTGTCCTAACTCATAAATTACGAATTAGTATGCATCAACGAAAATGCGCCATCATGCGCTTTCAAAATAAAATAAATCTCAAATTGTGGAATTTCAAACCCTATTTGTCCTAACTCATAAATTACGAATTAGGCCATAAGCGAAAATGCGCCATCAACCCTCTAATCCTACGTTTTCAAAATAAAATAAATCTCAAATTGTGGAATTTCAAACCCTATTTGTCCTAACTCATAAATTACGAATTAGGCCATAAGCGAAAATGCGCCATCAACGCTGTAATCCTACGTTTTCAAAATAAAATAAATCTCAAATTGTGGAATTTCAAACCCTATTTGTCCTAACTCATAAATTACGAATTAGGCCATAAGCGAAAATGCGCCATCAACGCTGTAATCCTACGTTTTCAAAATAAAATAAATCTCAAATTGTGGAATTTCAAACCCTATTTGTCCTAACTCATAAATTACGAATATAGGCCATAAGCGAAAATGCGCCATCAACCCTCTTAATCCTACGTTTTCAAAATAAAATAAATCTCAAATTGTGGAATTTCAAACCCTATTTGTCCTAACTCATAAATTACGAATTAGGCCATAAGCGAAAATGCGCCATCAACGCTCTAATCCTACGTTTTCAAAATAAAATAAATTTCAAATAAAATAAAATTGCTATAAAGAATCCATCACAAAAAACATACAACATACATTGAATAAACTATATATAGACTATATTTATTTTTAAACTCTATTCTGTAGTGTGTAAATTTGATTTTTGTCATTGGTAGCATCTCCAGATCTAGTGAACCCTAAATCCACTCTGTCCCCGGCGGTAAATCTAATTCCAGATCTTCGATTGATTGGAAACGAATGGTGCATTACAAGAACGACTTTGCTCCTTTTTCCATCGATCCGTCTTTGAAAAAGGAAGGGATTGGACTTTCGACTCAACATCCCAGAATAGTGATCTAAGTTGATTCCCTCAATCCATTCTTTCTTCCCGTTTCTAGTGGTTACATGTCCAAGTTTCTTTCTGGTTTCCAACAGTATATTCAATTAAGATGTTAACAGTTAAAAAAAATTACAACCTCAAACTGTTATATTGCTGCTTTTTAACTTTTTAAGTCACAAGGATTCTTAATGGACCACAAAGAATCATGCGAAGCTTACAGAAATACGTAATGAGAAATCAATTAACAGATAATGATCTAAGCTGATTCTTCAAATCTCTTTTTTCTTCTAGTTTAGGCTCCAGAATGTTCATGTTTCTGTCAATGATTTTAACCAGGGGGCGGGGGGGGCAATCCGCGGCCCGCTTTGAATATTTTCCTTCCCGTGAGATGTATCATACTTTTGCGAAATATATTTATTTTATAATGGCCAAAAGTAGAGAAAACCAATGTAATAAAAAATACATTACGTGTGCATCCATATATTCAAAAATAAATTGTCGAAATTACTAGAAAAATGTAACTTTGATTTTAAAATAATATTCTTGCGAATATATGATGGATATTGCCTACTTTATTTATGAGTTTACTGTTATGAGTTCGCAGAATAATTAAATTATATTCTGCTAACTCATGATGCTCACGCATCTTGGAACATCTAACTTAACAGGTAATCTAATAGAATATCTAGTATATTTCACTTTAGGTGTCCTCGGTGACCATCCCTAGATATCTGCACAATTGATTATTGATAAAAGAGCAAACCAGACTCTCAGATGAAATTGTTAGCGCTTTTGGTTCAACTTATACCAGCTAATAGTTTTTTTTTTTTCTAAATTGAAATTGACCAACCATAAAACACGCTCAAACATAACGAACGCTAACCTGCAACACTAATTACGATGTGCCGATGTGCCGATGTGCGCAATTGAGATAGATTTGTAAAAACTAAGTGAAAGAGTGGAGAAACAAATAATTCACTAGTAAAATAAATATTTTTTAATGATTTCATTTTTTTTTTATTTCGTTTATATTTATATATTTTTTTTATATTTCCTTTTAGTGTTATATATTTCTTTCCAATGTGCATTTAGTATCATTATTATTATTATTATACTGTCTACGTTTACATTTAAGAATAATAATAAACACAAAAATAATAACTCATTATGTTTCAACATTTCACTCAAAAAATATCTATAGTGGTTCTAAATCTAATATGGGGATATATCATCTTATATGCGACTCGCAGAGTTATGATGCATTTTCAAAGTGGCCCGCAAGATCATTTGGGTTGGCCATCCCTGATTTTAACAGTGTATTTAATTTAAATGTTACAAGTTTAAGAAAACAGCTGCAAACTAGAATCAACTGCATTACTGTCTTAAAGTATTCTACACCATAATGTATCACACGATGTAAAAAAAAAAAGGTAATGAACAAAATAATAACAGAAATTTTAAAATATCAAAAGAAACAATAAATTTAAAGCATATAATAATACGAGATAACAATAAAATCAAAATTTAGAGAATAATTACACCATCTGTGATCTCATTATTTGTTGCTGCTATGATATCTTTACTTGTCACTACCATAGATTTGTTCGAACTAATGCCATAATGATTGTTACTTGATAATGATGTATAAACGATTCATAATTTTTTTCTCACAAAAATCTTGTTTCAAATTGATAAAATAAAATTTATAAGCGTTAACAAGCTGTTAAACGAAACAACGTCTATTAGTAACGTTGTTATTTTTAATCATTTCAAAACATGCTTAAAATATTTAATGAGATCATTTTGCTAAACTTAAAAACATAATTGTATTAATAACACTTTTATCTTTCATAAATTCTTGAACGTGATTCAAATAAAATTTTAAATAATTATTTAATTTTTAATTGTTTTTATTATTTAAGTGAAACAAAATATTTTATTTTAATTAACTTACTTCATAGTTCTTCGACACTCTATTGCAAGGATGTGAAACTTTAAAATGAGAAGTCTTCCGATGTTCAGATTGCTGCTGTCATTCAAATCAATTTCAATTCTGTCGAGTTTTTGAAATCTTTGAATTAATTGAGAAAAGAATTTTTTATTTATTTTTTTTTGCGGAAAGGTATAGAACGTTGCAGAAGGTATTCGATGAGCATTCTTATATCGGAAAGAAATGTTTACAAGTGGTATAAACAGTTCAAAGAAGGCAGAGAACGCGTTGAAGACGAAGAGCCCTCTGGTCGACCATCCACCTCAACCGACGAAGCTCACGTCCAAAATTTAAAGATTTGGTGCTTGAAAACTGTCGATTTGTAATTAGAGACCTTACTATGATGTTGGAATCTCAAAAGGATCGGTCCATTCCATTTTGGGCCTCAAACGCGTTCAAACTCGATGGGTACCGAAAACACTGAATGCACCTGCTCACACTGCATTGACTCTTCGTGACTGTTTCGCCAACCATATCGTTCCACAACCACCGTATTCACAACGTGCGACTTCTGGCTATTCCTTAAACTCAAAAGAATGTTCACAAGGGACATCGTTTTGATTCGATTGAAGAGATTCAACGAATCTCTGCGCGCTTTGAAGGCCATCCCTGCCGATGACTTTTTAGCATGAATTGAGGATTTGAAAAAAAGCTGGCGTAAGTGCATGGTGTCCGGAAGAGATTACTTTGAAGGTGACGAAATAAATTTGGAAGAATAAATAAATAATTTTTGAAAAAAATGGTGTTACTTTTTGAGCACAGTAGTATATATAAATTTGTATAGTGATGTCGTTAAAATTTCTCTTATTGCAATCAAAATAAATGTCAGATTCGAGTACTGTTAATAGAGACAGTGTGGCGTATATGAACTGTTTATTTTCCTGAAGCGAACTAATGCAATTTAATTATTTGTGAAAATCTTTTCAAATTGCTGCAAGTAAACTTTAAATACATATCAAATGGAGCGTATTCAAGCATATCCTTGAAACTATGAGATGGTAATCATACTCAAATTGTGCAAATATCACTTTGTAGACAATGATGACTGAAGCAGTTAATTAAAGTTCTTCACAACTTTGTTTATTCGTTATATGCTTTCGTTTTTCTATTTATAGGCACAGCTCACATTTTAGTGAGGCAACAAATTCAATATTTGCACGGTCTTTGTGTTAAGTGGTTAGGAAAACAATTTGTTTTCAAATTAATCTGTTAAAGATGTTTGGTCGTCGCTCTACGGTTATCTTATGCACACTTTAGGCTAAACAGACCGGGACCTACAGTTTAAAATGGATTCCGAACCACTACAAACATACATGGCACCGCCGGGACTCGAACCCGAAGCCTATGGTACCAAGCGCCACAGCGCTAGCCACTCGGCCAATCAGATCCCTCTGTTAAAGAGGAGTAAATTGGAATTAATTAATGATATTTTCTTTTATTATTATAATGATCATCATACCGTACTAATAATATATATACAAGTATGATATTGCAAAATTACAAATCGTTATCATAAAGAAAACTGAAAAATTAAATATATTTTAATTATTTTCTTTTTAATTTTTGTATATTTACTTATTTGGTATTTATAGAGTTTCACTGTATATTTGATTTAAATAGTGTATTTTCTAAGTGGTGCTATTCCGTAGAGCATAAATCTACGGAAGTGTCCTCTACATAGATAAAAATAAAAATAACTTTTAATCATCTATTTTATTATATAATTAGTATATAATTTTAAAGAGAAAGTTTGGTAGAATACTAGTTTCAGAGAAAACTACCTTAGAACACAATGGCATTAAGAAGTATGGTTTGTTCTAGGACAATTTTAAATAATTTGGATTTTCATTTTAATTGTCAAAAGAAATAATTAACATTAAAAATTGAATATAGCAGTTTGGATTACATGAGTGTTTTAAGCATTCTTTTCCTTTCTGTATTATCGAAAACTCTTTCTGTATTGACAGCTTGAGAAATATGATTGGTAGTCAGGAGCGTCTTCTATCAATATAAAGCACATGATTGGATCTCAAGAAGTGCTTCTGCCATCCCATGGTCCTTTCATGAAATGGCGCGATTGCCAAATTGTTACAACCTGGAATATCTTTTAGTAATCTGTAAATTTCTGCGGACATGTTCTGTTTAGTTATTTGTTTATGGCAGTTTTAAACAAATAAAAGTTTTACTGATGAATAGAATAACTGATTTAAAGAAGTATTCAATCCAATCACATTTTTTTTTCTTTTCCTTTTAAACATTTGATTGGTATGAAATTCTCCATCCTGGAGTCATTAATTATTCCTGCTGAATTTCAAACGGTTTCAACGTTTGAAAAAGCTTTTCACAATGCACACGATTCAATGTCAGATCTTTGTTGATCACGGAACGTTCACTTCAATCGTCTGAAGAATTTTTCTAAAAAAAAAAAAAAGATATTGTTCTTTTGTTCCTTTTCTATTCTTCTGTCTTTTCCAAATGTTAAAGGAAAAGAGATTTTTTAATAGAATGATATGGTGAATTCATTTGTCTGATTCTTCAGTCTTATTTGTGTAGATGTTTGTCAAATATTAGTTGCTAAATAGGGCAGTTAAAAAGTTACTTGACAGCTAATTTTTTTTTTAATCTCTTTATCATTGTTCTTCTTAAATATAAATCTTCATTATAATTATTGAATAAACAATTGAATTCAGTAAATGTTTTGACGATTTTTATAAAAACATTTTATTGAATTCTTAATTAAATCCTAAAAATATTTTTAAATATCGATCTTTTAAAATATATTTGAATCAAGGGGCCTGAATGGCCGAGTGGCTAGCTCTTTGGTGCTCGTCACAGGTTTCGCCTCGAGTCCCGGCGGTATCATGAATGTATGTAGTGGTTCGAAATCCACTTTAGACCGTAGGTTCCCGTCTAACATGATCGTAGAGCTTTGTGGGGTATTGTTACTTCGCGTCCGTAGTTTATCTTCAAGCTACACGCCCCCTGGGTAGTGCTAAGTGAGTAACGTCGGTGCTGCACTTGCCTTAAGGCATCAAAGACAACGGTCTAAGTGTTTTGCCAGCTGCATTAGTGAAAAATATTTGAATCAATGAATGTATAAGCACTAAATAACGACAGTTGCGGAGTCTGTGCAACATTGTTACATACTCACAGTCTCAGTTGAAACTGAATGTCTACAATTTCCGAAATAATGACTACAATACACGTAATCAACTGAATCGAACCATGCTGCATCTAGATGCTCACATTACAGCTAGATTAGAAGTCAAGTTTGATGGAAGTTAGGATTACAATGTGTCACTTTAATCGAATTAGGAAAGATTTCCTCAATACAAAAGAAAATTTTATTCTCGACTTCTGCAAATTTCACTTAAAAAAATATAACCAAATTTTTATATTCAACTTAAAAACATAGTTACAATTAGAAATTGTTTATGTTAACAAAAAATGTTGATATACGTTTTTTCAGCGCCTGAATGGCCGAGTGGCTAGCGCTCTGGCGCTCGGTACCACAGGTTTCGGGTTCGAATCCCGCCGGTGCCATGGATGTTTGTAGTGGTTCGGAATCCACTTTTAAACCGTAGTTCCCGGTCCTGATAGGATCGACGAGCGTTGCGGGGGCATTGTTACTCCGCGTCCGTGGCTTATCTTCAAGTTACACGCGCTCCCTGGATAATGCAAAGTGAATAGCGTCTGTGCAGCGCTTGCCTTAAGGCATTCAAGACCAAGCTGTCTAAGTGTTTGCCAGCTGCATTAAAACAAAAAAAAACGTTTTTTTTTCAGACAATATTTAACACAAATTGTGTTTCATTATAAGTCAAGCCGCCTAATTCTAGATACAACCAGAATTATAATTCATTTCAGCACCTTCACGAACTTAAATTTTACAAAGGACAGATAATCTCATGTTAACATCACCAAGCTTCAGATTTGAATCTAGGCGGTGGCATGGATGATTGTTAGTGGTTCGAAATTCACGTTAAACTGTAGGTTTCGGTCTAATTAGCGCAAAGTTTGCAGAAAATGACCGTAGAACCACAAACCAAACCATTTGAACATAACTGTTCTTCTAAATAAAATGTGAACTGAAATGTTTCAGTTAAATTCAAATAAAATTCTCAAAGAACTTTAACATTTATTGCAAAAATTAGTAGGCTAAAAACACTCCTGCTGCATTTTTGTATCTGCATCTAGTTGTTACAGTATGATTCAAAATTTTCTGAATTCTTTCAGTACTACAGGATGCAATGTATCACATAAAAATTGAAAATACTTCTGAGAATACATTTTAGATGCTTTTCTCTCCGTGCAAACTTTTTATCTTCCTATAACATAAATATTTTTAAAAACATCTGTAAATATTCAGAATAAACTTCAACAAATATACAAACATTTCTATATAATAAGAAAACATTCTTTAGAAGTGTGAAATCTTTATATATAAATTTATTGATATATAAAGATCTTTCAATATATATTATTTGTATATTATTTATTATTATATACAAATTTATTGAAATATATTTTGTTGTTTCAGTTAAAATAAACTAGAACGTTATAGAAATAGAAATACATATTTCAGATCTTATCAAGTTTTTTATTATTATTTTCATGTCGCTAAGGTAAATAAATGAAAGTATTTTGCGTGGGCAATAGTAAGGCATTTAGTTATCCAATTTTATGCCACTGTGATATTTTTATTTTATACCTTACAAAAATAAAATTAAAAATCCCTGCATTTTAGTTCACACAAATAAATTTTATTATATATTTGCAAAACGCTGAAGGCAGATTCAATAAAAGATCGCTGCATTTTACTGAGTTACTCTTTAAATATAAAGCACAAGGTTTATTTCTCTGTCTATTTTGTCAGCCTATATTTCTAAAACTTAAAAACTGTAATAACAAGATATGTGATTTTTATTTTCAATGCATGATTTTTTTATTACTCTCAAAAATTGTGAAAAATTCTTATTAGCAATTTGATTACATAAAACCATTCTTTTTCATTTTGTTCTTTCTTTTTAATATGTGTGAACATGATGTTTGTGCTGGTTAGAGGTCGATGGTCTACAAAAAGTGAATATATATTTTTCTTTCTAATGCAGCTGGAAAAAACTTAGACAGCTTGGTCTTGGATGCCTTAAGGCAAAGCGCTGCACAGACGTTACTCACTTTGAATGACCCAGGAGGCGTGTGTAATTTGAAGATAAGCCACGGGAGCTGAGTAATAATGCCCTCGCAACGCTCTTGGCTACGATCCTATTAGACCGGGACCTACGGTTTAAAGTGGATTCGAACCACTACAAACATCCATGGCACCGCCGAGACTTTTACCCGAAAAACCTGTGGTACCGAGCGCCCGAGCGCTAGCCACTCGGCCATCAGGCCCCCAAAAAGCGAATATATAAAATAAGAAATTACTATGAGTATAAATAATTTAAAACAGATTAATCTCCTCGCACAACACTAGAAACTTTCCAACACACTTTTGCACTACACTAGAAACTTCATTTCAAAAACTTTTACATAAAATAAATGCTGATTTTATCCATGCGAGGTTTTAAAAACTGGTATTGTAACCGTGGTTCCGCCCATGCAACCATGTTTCCTCTACGCACTGCAAGGACGCTCCTTGAGGCCTGCAGAAGAAATTGTCAGTGGCATAGAGTATCTCACCCGAGAGGACGCACGGCGCAACTGGCGCTGAATTACAATCTGTCTTCCCGAGAGCTAGAAGTGGAATCCTTTATTGTATATCTTTAAATATGCTACGTGTGTGTTAAATAGCGTTTATGGTTTATTATGGTGTTAATATCATATTTACGTGCTTATACAAATAAATCTGTGCATTCTTGTATTTGGTGACTCGATTTGACCACCCCAGTTCCAGCATGTGTGAAAACAAACGACGACATCTACTACAGTATTCAAAATTTCACGTTTGAACTGTATCAAGTCACGTTCTCTGTAGTTCAATTTGAACTGTCTGCCTTTCAAAATATAAGCGGATTAATGTTTCAATATCCTCAAAATAGAAAAAGTTTATGAAAGTTAATTTAACCATCATTTAACAGACTTCTCAGTTCTAAATTGGGTAATGCTTCTTGTAGTATTTGAACAATTGCTTCTTCATAAAGGTCTAGACCAGGGATGGGTAAACCTTTTCGATCGCGGACCAAAAATCGAAAAAAAAAAAAAGTTTGGCGGGCCAAGATAAATTTTCCTAAAATTTTAAAAACAATAAAAAAGCATCACAATTTAAATATGTTAATGATATGAATGTTAAAAGTTCCTTATATTGAGGTGCGAAGTGAGATGTGCTGATTCTAAGGAACGAGGCTAAATGCTCATGTGTCAGTCTATTTCTAAAATAATTCTTTCCAAGGTTCATAGTTGAAAACACTTGTTCACATGTATAAGATGAAGCAAACATAGCACCGATTTTCTGGTAGTGGGATATTAAATTTGGGAAACATACTTTCGATAAGGGCCTGAATGGTCGAGTGTCTAGTGCTCTGGCTCTCGGTACCACAGGTTTCGGGTTCGAGTCCCGGCGGTGCCATGGATGTGTGTAGTGGTTCGGAATCCACTTTAAAACGTAGGTCCCGGTCCCAATAGGATCGTTGGGCGTTGCGGGGGCATTGTTACTCTGCGTCCGTGGCTTATCTTCAAGTTACACGCGCCCCTTGCAATGCAGAGTGAGTAACGTCTGTGCAGCGCTTGCCTTAAGGCATCTAAGACGTTCATATCTGCTTGCCAGCTGCAATGGAAAAAAAATTCGATAATGATTTATAAAACTCTAACTTTGGTATATTTAGAAACAACTGCTTGAGATGATTGTTAGATGCAACTCAATTAATTCAACTTGCAAATCTGACCTCACTGCTTCCCAATATACGTTGAAAGGCATGGTAAAAATACCCAATTCTGTTTGAATGGCACTGAAATCTTGAAATCTGCGTTTGAACTCAAAATGCAGTTTTTCAAGTTATCTTCATAATTCTAAAAAGCTTCTCTTCATTTTACTAAGGCTATTGAATTTAACCTCGAGTAATGAGATAAAAATAATAATATTAAAAATATGAATTTTTTTAATAAAAAAAAATATTTAATCGAAGTAGAAAAGGAGATAGATGTATAATATATAAATATATATTTCTTTTTAATTTGCCTCGGACCTTCAAATTAGAATTCTATCCGCGGGCCGGATACAACCTTCCGGAGGGCCGGAGTTGGCCTGCGGATCATAGTTTGCCCATCCTTGGTCTAGACTTATTAAATTTTGTTATATTCCTGTCACTGTTGCATTTGATAATTCTTGTGAGGAATTTGCACTTAGTTGTTTGAGAATGACTTGGCAAAGCCCACAAGCTCGGCAAATCCCAAATAAACAAACACAACTCTAAAGTGCAGAAATCCCGTTCTTGGAGAGGAATCGGAAAGCTCTTGAGTTTGATAGTTCTTGTGGAGATTCTACGATAGGGTTTTTGATTCTGCCAAATCTATTCAGCACCAAATGGAATCACCAAAACCGTAGCGGCCGTTTGGTTTGTTTAAGGAGCACTTGGAGAAAACCACAAGGGAAAAAATCGCCGAATAAAAAATGGCACTTTAAAGTGCTGAACACACTTTCTTGCAGTGCATCATAAATTTCTTCAATTATTGAACATTGTTATATCCATAGGCATTAGTCCAGAAAATATATTCTCACATGAAGAATTGAAATTCGCGCCAGGTTTCAATTTTTATTATTATTATTATTAATATTCAAAAAGATTCATCTTATTTACTTTTAGTGTGTTTACAAACTTATTTATTTCATTTTCTATTATATTACAATGTAGCTCATTTCCTTTCACTTTGAAAATACGAACTTCTGCAATAAAAATAAACAGCTTTGTTTCTTTGCAGTTAAATTATAAACCGGATCACAAACTTACGATCGGAAATTACGACCATAACTTTCAACAACCCTCGGGTTTCCTTTTCTGGACATATTAATGCGTCAAGTGTTTCATTAAGTTTGCAAATATACATACAGCAAACCAGCATATTAAGGGAGGAAGCACCTTGTGTAAGGTAATTGCAGTTCTTGTTTTATTTGGGAAAAGTAGCAAACAAAAGTAAACAAATGAGTACCATTGAAGAGGTTTCGCTTCCACTTAAAATTACGTCCATGAGCAAATGATCCGGAAAAATTATTCCCGGTGCTTTCTGAGATTCCAATACCTTTCAACAAAACTGGAAAAATCAATGGCTTTTATTTCTACATTTCCAGAGAAATTGGAGGAGGAATGCATTTCTATTCGAGATCATTGTATTTCTTTTTCTTTAGTGAACATTCCAAAGCATGAAAATAAGTAAGCCTCCTTAACGATAGTGACGTTTAAATTAGAAAGTGGAACAAAAAAAAAACTATTTTTTTTTTTTTGTTCTAGAGCAAGTGAATGGAAGGTACTTCAGTGAACTTTAATTCATATGACTTTTATTTTTAAACCATAGAAAGTCTGTGAAAATTACATCCGACTTCATGTAAGAATTTCAAATTGTTTCGAAATAGAAAATAAAAATTATTGAAATAAGAAAAAGGAAAATAATTATTTCAAATAAGCACGGAAAAAATTCTACTTCATCCGTACAAAAACTTTTAAGTTTTGTTTGAGATTCTAATTTGAAAACCTTCGCTAAGACCTTAAAACATCAACATAATATATATATAGACACAAATAGATTGATAGATACATAAATATGCATATTTATCTATATGTACATCAGACGTATATATATATATATGTAATTGAGAGAGACAGAGAGACTAGAAGAACCCGGTATATGTTGGCCAACCAAAAATAAAATGCATTGTAGAAAATTACATATCACGATCATATTCCCCATGTTGCAATATATGTGAATACTAATTTTCATGAATATCGTTTTGAACCATTAAAACAGTAATACTGTATTCTATCTAAAATATTTATGTATATATATGTGCGCGTATATATAATACGCACAATAGCAATGGAACACAAAATAACCAAATTGATAGATTTAAACACCTACCACGACTGTACGTATAAAAGATTCACCTTATTTATTTTTAGTTTGTTTACTCATCTTATTTTTTTTTAATTTTTCGCTATATTATAAACAAGCTCATTTCCTTTCACTTTGAAAATACGAACTTCTGCAATAAAAAACAAGCCGCTTTGTTTCTTTGCAGTTAAATTAACCGGATCACAAACTTACGATCGGAGAATTGAGACCATAACTTTTTTTATTGTACGCTCGGTTTCCTTTTCTGGACACATTAAGGCGTCAAGGAAAATGGTGTTTCATCGAAGTTTGCAAGTAGTATACTACAGCAAAACAGCATATTAAAGAGGAAGCACCTCGTGTAAAAGGTAATTGCTGTTCTTGTTTTATTTGGGAAAAATAACAAAAACCAAAAGTAAACAAATGAGTACAATTGGAAAGGTTTCGCTTCCACTTCAAATGACTTCCATTTGCAAATGATCGGAAAATTATTCCCGATGCTTTCCCAGATTCCGAATATTTCAGCAAAACTGGAAAATAATTTTTAGTGTTTGCATTTGGTGTTGTAAAAAAGCATTTCTATTCGAATCTTTTTTTTTTCTTGAGACTCAACCACATTCAAAGCATGAAAATAAGTATGCATCCTTTTGGATAGCGACGTTTAAATTATAAAGTTAAAACAAAAATAAAATAATCTTTTTTTTTCAAAAGCAACTGGAACGGAATTTTGCAATGTAATTCATAAGACTTTATTTGAAGCAGCCAGAAAGTTTGTGAAAGGATTGCATCCGTCTTGGTAAAATTTCAAACGTTTTTGAAATAGAAAATAAAAATAGGAATAAGAAAAAGGGAAATAAGTAGTTCAAAACCTAAAAAAGTACATCATTCGTTTACAGAACTTTTGAGTTTTTGTAAAGAGATGTACAATGTTCAAAAACCTTCGCTAGAACCTTAAAAAAATATATATATATATATACTACTTGCCCAATAAAAGTAAGAATATTTTTTCAAACTCTATTTATTCTTCAAATTTATTTCATCGCATTCAAAGTAATCCCCTCCGGACACAATGCACTTATGCCAATTTTTTTTTCCAACTAAAAGAAAAAAAATATTTTAATTCCATAATCCCTGGAACTTTATATTGAAAATGGGTTTTAGTTTTCAAAGTAGTATGTATATATATATATGATATTTATACATATATAGATAGATAGAGAGACTACTAGCAGAACCCGAATACATTGTGTTGCCCTAAAAAAATGCACTGTAAAAACGTACATATCGCGAATATATTCTGCATTTATAGTATACTACACTCATGTCCATAAATTAAAGGGATAATTCAGAATCACACAAAAATTGAACTCTAAAATAAATTTCACCTGTAGAATTATCACACACATCTTGAAGAAGAATATGCAAATTACCAATTTTAGACCAGATGGCGCGAATAGTACGTCACAAAATGTAAGAGGGGGTATATCAGGAATGGTGGCAAAGAAAAAGTTCAGAAACTTTAAAAGCCTTTCAGTGCAATAACCGCATTTATGGCACAAAGGTAAGCATTTGGATTTTTAGATTTTTTTACGTGGGTAATAATTATGAATCAAAAGTACGTATTCTGGAAGTAAACGAGGAACTTGGAATCGCAAAAGTGTCATCTTCAGGCTTTTGGCAATGATTCCAAGATGATGGTAATGTGAGTAGATGTTAAACATTTCCCCCGAGTTACAACGCCGAATGAAAACCGGTATTTTAGTTACTGCCAAAAGAAACCGGAGAATAGCGACCACAGCATTCAGACCGGTCTCGGTTTCCTTTTCTTTCTTCGGACTACGGTAATGCGTCAGTTTTCAAGTTTGCAAATATGTGCCAACGTCTATAAGAGGCCTGTTGCAGATGTGTTCCACTGCAACTCATGCATTAACTTGGACAATCATGCATTGATGGACACCGTGGTCTTGTGCCCGATGTTTTCCGAGATTGGTTTATTTGCAGTCTGATTCTCGCCGGACTTTCATATGGAGAGCGCCAGGTAAAGGAACATCTTCCAGAATTTTCACAATATATCGGTGGTGAAAGGATGGCCCGTTTTAAAAAACATCTATTCTTGGTTCTAAACTTTTTCACTTTTTGTTCAATAAATAGAAATAATCAATCGATGTTTGAAACGTTTGTTTCCTGAACCATGGGTGCTGCATTTCTGGATCATTGTAGTTGCCATATTGTATTTTTATAATGTTTACCTATCTTATTGGAGGATATTACCGTATTTATTTTAATACTACCCTTTTTAATATTTATCTTGGCCTAGTGCCTCGTCCGTCAAACCCTCCCACCTGTCAACCAACTTCGCCATTGCTTGATGAGTCTTGTTTTCCCAAGATCATTTTTATTTTTAAGATACTCAGCATGCCTTTTCTTTGGCAGGCCTGTTCTTCGATATCGGCTAAGTTCCACATTAACCGGATCACAAACTTACATCGTTATACTGTTTTTGTAAATACCTCTGGTTTAAATTTGAATCCGGAGTAGAAATCAATTTTAGATAATCTGTTGTCAAACATATAGCATCTTGTTTGCTCTTAACTTTGTTTAATAAACTAGACTTTACAAATATGTCAAATTTGTTTTTGTAATTTCTTTTCTGCTTTATTATTCTAATTTTATGTTATATAATTTTCCCATAATATATATAACTAAATGAGAAATGTTCACGTTCCAATAGCCGGAAAAATGCACTGTTTTTACATATCGAATATATTTTGCATGCTCCAATATAGTATGCATCGTTTTCCCATTAATGTCATTTGAACGGTATATAAAGATGAAAGGCAGTAGCACCATCTGGCAACAAGTAACTAGTATAAAGTGAATAGCTTGAATATATTTTCCGTTCGAACTCGAATACATATTATTACCAATTTTCATAGCAATTAGTTGAACGGTATAGCATACACAAAAGCAGCGTCCATGTATGCACATACCTACTTTTATTAAGAAAAACATCCAGATTAGAAACTTAGATGTTTACAATCCATTAAAACAGTAATACTATACTTTATATGCAATATCAGTGTATATAATATATGTGCGTATATTATATATATATCATAATAGCAATGAATCACAAAGTAACCAAATTCAGAGATTTAAACCACTAGCACTACTGCACATACAAAAGATTCATCTTCATTTATTTTTGGTTTTTTTACTTAATATTTATTTTATTTTTAGTTATATTATAAACTAGCTCATTTCCTTTCGCTTTTTTACAAACTTCTGCAATAAAAACAAACCTCTTTGTTTCTTTAATAGTCAACTTGAGGATCACAAACTTACGATCGAGAATAGCGACCATAACTTTCACAACGCTCGGTTTCCTTTTCTTTCTTCGGACTAGTATTAAGGCGCATTTTCATTAAAGTTTGCAAATATACAGCAAACCAACGTATTAGCAGGAGGAATTTTTTTAGGATGATAATGCACCCATCCATGCAATTTTTTGGACAATCATGGTTTGATGAACACGAGGATGAAGAAAACATCTACCTTAGCCCGCACAGTCACCCGACCTCATACCATTGGACCGTAACGGTCTATTCTAGAGTTTTAATATGGAATCGATATCCTCCCCCAGGAATATCTTCCAAATTTTCAAATATATCTATGAATAAATATTCTTAAAAACAATTTTCAGGTTTTGATGAATATTCTTCTAATCAACTGTATTACATGAAATATTTTATAGTTGTTTCCATTATTTTGATGTAATGTAAATATAATGATGCACTATTATAACCAACCAAATTGTGAGATTTAAACCATAACATAACTGCACGTTTTCACAAAAGATAATTTTTGTTGTTTTTATAGTTTGTTTACCTATCTTATTTATTTATTATTATTATTGTTTTTATTTTATTTTTATCTTATTTATTTATTTATATTTATTTTATTTTTAGTTACATTTAAAGATTTAAACTCCTAACACGACTGTGGGTACAAAAGATTCACCTTATATATTTTTAGTTTGTTTACTCATCTTATTTTTTAATTTTTAGCTGCATTATAAACTAGCTCATTTCCCTTTCACTTTGAAAAATTGCGAACTTCTGCAATAAAATAAACCCCTTTGTCTCTTTACAGTCAAATTGCAACCGGATCACAAACTTACGATCGGAGAATAGGACCATAACTTTTCCGCTCTGTTTAATTTTCTGGACATAATAAGGCGTCAAGTGTTTCATTAGAGTTTGCAAATATACACCAACATATTAAAAGAGAAGCACCTCGTGTAAGGTAATTGCTGTTCTTGTTTTATTTGGGGAAAAGTAACAAAACAAAAGTAAACATATGAGTACCAAATCAATCTAAAATAAATATAATATTAGTTTATTTGTATTATATAAATATATAATAGTTTAATAATAATAATTTGTTCATAATATCACATCATAAATTGATTCTATTTGAGTTACATAACATCGAACCAGGGCAAAAGGCCAATGGCAACATGGTATAAGAGAAATATTTTTTTGTTATAATGCAGCTGGCAAACTTAGAATAATTTAATGTCTTCGATGCCTTAAGGCAAGAACTGCATTGATGTTACTCACTTAACACTAGCAAGAGGTGCGTGTAGCTTGAAGAAAATCTACGGACTCGGAGTATCAATACCTACGTTCTACGATCCTGCTAGACCGGGACCCATGCTTTGAAGTGCATTACGAACCGGTACAAACATTCCTTCACAGGTTTTGGGTTCGAGTCTCGTCTGTTCGGAATCCTCTTTAAACAGTAGGTCCCGATCTAATAGGGTCGTAGAGGCGTTGGGGGTAGTGCATCGCGTCCGTAACTATCTTATGGCTTTTCTGCGGCCCCTGGGCTATCGCTAAGTAAGTAACGTCGATGTAGCCCTTGCTTATGGCATAAAAAGGTCACTGTCTAAGAATTTGCTAGATGCATTAGAATATATATATATACGCACAATAGCTATGAGGCAATGATTCACAAAGTAACCAAATTGAGAAATTTAAATCCATAACACGGCTGTACGTACAAAAGATTCATTTTATTTATTTGATTTTTTTTACTCAAAATATTTATTTTATTTTTAGTTATATTATAAACTAGCTCATTTTCTATCACTTTGAGAATACAAACTTCTGCGTGGGACCTGAATGGCCGAGTGGCTAGCGCTCTGGCGCTCGGTACCGCAGGTTTCGGGTTCAAACCCGGCGGTGCCATGGATGTTTGTAGTGGTTCGGAATTTTAAACCGTAGGTCCCGGTCTAACACGATCGTAGAGCGTTGTGGAGAGTGACATATTAAAAATAAGGAAAAAAACTAACTGTTCATACATATAGTGATTAGGGGATTATAGTCCTTGTTGCTTCACATCCCCATATACCACTTCATTCATCATCATCACAAACTTCTGCAATAAAAATAAACCTCTTTGTTTCTTTTTGCAGTCAAATTGCAACCGGATCACAAACTTACGATCGGAGAATTGATATCATAACTTTTCAACAACTCTCGGTTTCCTTTTCTGGTCACATTAATGCGTCAAGTGTTTCATTAAAGTATGCAAATATACAACAGCAAACCAACGTATTAAGGAGGAAGCCCCTCGTGTAAGGTAATTGCTGTTCTTGTTTTTATTTGGGAAAAGTAAAAAAAAAAAAAAAACAAAAAACAAATGAGTGCCATTGAAGAGGTTTCGCTTCCACTTAAAATGATCCGAAAATTATTCCCGGTGCTTTCACGGAATCCGGAATAGCTTTCACCCAAACTGGAAAATCGATGGCCTTTATTTCTACATTTCCGGAGAAAATGGAGAAGGAATACATTTTTATTCGAGTCTTTGTATTTTTGAGAAGCAACATTCCTAAGTAAAATAAATAAGCATCCTCTTAGATAGTGACGTTTAAATTAGAAAGTAAAACAAAAAAGAATACTTATTTTTTTGTTCTATAGAAACAGGAACGAAGATACTTCAATGAACTTTAATTCGTATGATTTTTATTTTAAGCCGTAGTAAATCTGTGAAGGAAATCTGCCATCTTCGTACGTATTTTAAATTATTTTTAGAAAGAAAAATAAAAATTGTTGAACTTAGAAAAAGGAAAATAAGTAGTTCAGGTAAACACTGAAAAATTACTTCATCTGTACAGAACTTTTGAGTTAGATAGAGATTTACAACTTGAAAACCTTCGCTAAGACCTAAACAACCAATATGATATATATATATATATATTTGATGTATAAAATAACTATTGATTTTTAAATGAAAACAATTTAAACGGCGCATTTTACTTTACATATAATTATATTTTGATAAAACTACAAATACTTAAATAATCAATTTAATATATGCAATAAATAACAGACATGACAAAATCGTTGATCGATTCGAATTTAAAACAGGATTTCGCGTCAATCTAATGAGTACCACGAAATGTATTGATTTTAAAGCATCAAGCAAGCATGAATCACTTATTAACTGATAAGTTCTTGACGCCTTTCAAATTTGTAGTCACGAGCTTTTCGAGCATGCTGATTAATTTGCTTATAAAAGTTTGGTTGAAACTTCGCAATAGATAAAAATACCATAAAGGATCCAGCGGCTGAACATAGGGTTCTTTAGAAAGTTGTAGCTAGTACTTCATTTCATGTTTTTAGTAGGAATTTAAGGATGGTAAATATTTTCTACTATACTTTTAAAAAAAAAATTAAAGTTTAAATATTTAACAGCAATTTTTATTTGGTGCCTGATGGCAGAGTGACTACAGTTAGGTGACACAGGCTTCGGGATCGAATCAGGGAGATGCCACGGATGTTTGTAGTGGTTCAGAATTCACTTTAAACCATGTGTCCCGGTCTAATATGACTAAGAATATAGTCTATATGAATGTAAAACTGACAATCCTACCCTATAAAAAAAAACATCTCGTGGTATGCCAGTAGGCATACGGCAATACGGCCTAGGTCCATCATGGGGCTGAAGAAGTTTTTATCTACCTTCTTTCTCATTATATTTGCTTCAAAGTATTCGTTTCTGAGGTTCGAAACAGCTTGAGTCATCGATTATGATCAATGGTTTCAAAAACCAGGAGATTTGATGACGATTGTGGTAATGTGTAATGACACATTCACACCAAGGCCTTTATCGGTGAAGTGTAAAACATTGACCAATCAAAGGCCTCTTAACACTTCCTCTGAGATTGTGATTGGACGACATCTCGCTGCTTTATGCTTTGGTGTGAATTCTGCTTATTAATGACTCCCGTTCACGATCATACTGCCTTTTGAGAGCTGTTTGGGTTTCTTCTTATATTGGTAAGAGTTTCATACAGATTCTCAATAATGGAGGGCTGTTACCTTAACCCCCCTCCCTTAATCTCCTCTCTGTGGATTGTTCGTGGCATACATAGGAGGAACATGAGCTGTAACACATGAAAGCAGGTGCTGCCTGATAGCTGGCTTTCTGACCATTGGTACCACAGGCTTCAAGTTTGAATCCTGGAGGGAGTAGATGTTTGTAAATGTTCGGAATCTATTTTAAACTGTAAGTTGCAGTCTAATTGGCGTAAAGGGCGCAAAAAATGGCCGTACAGTGACAAACAAATCAAGCCATTAAAGTTGAGGCACAAAACGTATTAATTTTTCTCTATCCCAGGTAAATTAATTAACAGACAAATAAATTAACAAACTTTCTGGATTGACGATTTGAAAATTTATTTACTGATAGCTTTTTTTCCCAATTTTTAATGATCATGATAGGACAACGAGATAGGACAAAGAAACAGCATATAATGTGCTTTATTTGAAATAAGTTTTTTAAAAAAGATTATATAACATATGTTACTGTAACATGTGATATTATACCCCTTAAAATTTACTTACAAACAGTTTTCACTGAAATACCTTGATTAATATTTAAAACAAAACATTAAACGTATATATGGAATTAAAAAACAATTGTTTATTATAAAATTTCAGAAATGTTTAATGACACGAAATAAAACATTATAAAAAATCATCTAAAGATTATATAAAAAATAATATACTTCAAATATCTTTTGATATTTTCACATCTCCTTTAAAAATCATTACATTTCAAAATACAAATTATTAAAGTAATTTTTCGTTAATTGGAAGCAATCAAGTAAAAACGAATTGAGGTATAAAAATAAATGATAACCTTTTATTCGTCTAGGAAAAAATTTTTAATTTTAAACTGTACTGTTTAAAACGTTGCAATGATAATCATTCTTAAGATTTTTTTTTATTCTATTTATTTTTGGGGATAGGAGGTCACAGTTTTTTATACTTCATACTAATATTTTTTGATTTTCAATAGCAGATTATGAACAGTTACAGCAAAAAACAACAAAATAATACAACAAATACAATAAAACATGCTGAAACAGTGTTCATTCATCTAACAATAATGCCAAGTTGCAGATCTTTTAGCCAATAAAGTGTTACCAGGTGCACCACGGGGAGGCAGATCTTCTGCGCACCCACTCTCACATTAATACCTAAGACTTGATATTTAAAAAATATTAGTCTTATTTTAATTTGTTTTTCCCTCATTTTCCATAGTTATGAAATTTTTTAATTTAGAGTGAATAAAAGGAGGATTTTTCAGCAATAAAGACCACAAAAAATCTTTCATTTTATTCTTCGATCAGATGGCATTGCCGAATAAAAAATTTTAAAAAGGTACAACATACTAATATTACATGTGTGTGCATCTTTATGTTTATCCAACTCAAATGTCATATCATTTGATATGACAAGCCCTGTTTCAAAAGCTCATATGTACATTCTATGTTAAGCCCGAAAATTTTTGATAGGATATTTTTTCCCAATGCAGCTTGCAAACAGACATGGACGTCTTGAATGCCTTAAAGCAAGCGCTGCACAGACGTTACTCACTTTGCATTACCCAGGGGGCGCATTAATGCGGCAAGTGTTTCATTAAAGCTTGCAAATATACTACAGCAAATCAACATGTTAAGGAGGAAGCACTTCGTGTAAGGTAATTGATATTCTTGTTTTTTATTTTGGAAACATAACAAACAAAAAATGTAAACAAATGGTACCATTGGAAGGTATCGCTTCCACTTAAAGTTACTTCCATGTGCAAATGATCCGAAAAGTTATTCCCGATGCTTTCACAGATTCCGGAATAACTTTCAGCAAACTGGAAAATCGATGGCTTTTTTTTTTTCTGCATTTTCCGGAGAAATTGGAGAAGGAATGCTCTTATATTCGGGATCATTGTATTTTTTTCTTGAGACAACATTCCCAAGTATGAAAATAAGTGAGCATTCTTTTCGATAGTGACGTTTAAATTAGAAAGTAAAACAAAAAGTACTTATTTTTTGTTCTACACCAACTAGAACGAAAGTACTTCAATGAACTTTAATTCATATGACTTTTATTTTAAGCCGTAAGAAATCTGCGAATGATTTCATCCGTCTTCGTAGGAATTTCAAATTATTTTGAAATAGGAAATAAAAAATTACACAAATAAGAAAAAGGAAAATAAGTAGTTCAGGTAAACACTGAAAATTTACTTCATTCGTACAGAACCTTTTCAGTAGATGCAGATTCACAACTTGATAACCTTCGCTAAAACCTTAAAAATCAACATGATATATATAGGGTGATTATAATTTAAGTCCCACTTTGAATGCTGAAAGAAAGAATCACTAATGAGTTCAAATTTGAACTGAATATTTGAACTGAATTTGAACTGAATAATTGAAGGAGGGAGAAAAACTGTACGATATCCAAAGAAGGTTCCAAAGTGTATTAATAGATGGCGCTGTAAGCAGCATAAAAGAAAATGAATTCGGCTGCCAGTGATATTTTGAATCGAAATGACAACGTATTTGGCATGATTTGCACATTAAGCCAACTGCAGTGTTCAATGTGCTTGATTGTTTCGGTTTTTGGCTGAGAAAATGACTTCCAATCATTCAACAATAGTAACACTGTTAGTAGAAAGCCCATCCACCACGGCACTTTTTAATACCAAATTGGAAGGAAAACTCGGTGGAAATATTTTGGTGACTTGCCGTTCACTCTTCTTCAAATATCTTCAGTTTAAACACATTGTGACGAGTGTTTCTTTTTCACAGTATTTTAAAGTAGGAATTTAATCATAATCACCCTGTATACATAAATATATTTTAAAGGTAATAAATCAAATTAACCAAATTGAGAGATTTAAACCCCTAGTACGACTGTACATCTTATTTATTTTAGTTTGTTTACTCATCTTGTTTATTTTATTTTTAGTCATATTACAAACAAGCCAATTTCTCTTTTGCTTTGAAAAATACGAACTTCTGCAATAAAAAATAAACCGCTTTGTTTCTTTGTAGTTAAATTGCAACCGGATCACAAACTTACGATCAGAGAATTGCGACCCTAACTTTTCAACAACGCTCGGTTTCCTCTTCTGGATACATTAATGCGTCAAGTGTTTCATTTAAAGTTTGCAAATATAGTACAGTAAACCAACGTATTAAGGGAAAGCACTTCGTGTAAGGTAATTGCTGTTCTTGTTTTTTATTTGGGAAAAGTAACAAAACAAAAAAAAATGAGTGCCATTGAAGAGGTTTCGCTTCCGCTTAAATGACTTCCATGTGCAAATGATCCGAAAAATTATTCCCGGTGCTTTCACGGATTCCGGAATAGCTTTCACGAAAACTGGAAAATCGATGGCTTTTATTTCTACATTTTCGGAGAAATTGGAGAAGGAATGCATTTCTATTCGAGATCTTTGTATTTTTTCGAGAGGCAACATTCTAAGTAAAATAAACAAGCATCCTCTTAGATAGTGACGTTTAAATTAGAAAGTAAAAACAAAAAAGGAATACTTATTTTTTTGTTCTAGAGAAACAGAAACGAAGATATTTCAATGAACTTTAATTCGTATGACTTTTATTTTTAAGCCGTAGTAAATCTGTGAAGGAAATCTGCCATCTTCGTACGTATTTTGAATTATTTTTTAGAAAGAAAATAAAAATTGTTGAACTAAGAAAAAGGAAAATAAGTAGTTCAGGTAAACACTGAAAAATTATCATCTGTACAGAACTTTGAGTTAGATAGAGATTTACAACTTGAAAACCTTCAACAAGATCTTAAACAACCAATATGATATATATACATATATATATATATATATATATATATATATTTGATATATATATATATATATATACATATATTTGATATATATATATACATATATTTGATATATATATATATATATATATATATATATATATATACATATATTTTTTGATATATATATATATATATATATATATATAGTATATATATTAAGTTATTGAGTATTTGATATATATATATATATATATATATATATATATATTTGATATATATATATATATATTTGATATATATATATATATATATTTTTGATATATATATATATATATATATATATATATATATATATATTTGATATATATATATATTAGTTATTATATATATATATATCAAATATATATATATATATATATATATTTGATATATATATATATATATATATTTGATATATATATATATATATATATATATATATATATATATTTGATATATATATATATATATATATATATATTTGATATATATATATATATATATATATATATATATATATATATATATATTTGATATATATATATATATATATATATATTTATATATAAAATAACTACTGATTTTTAAATGAAAACAATTTAAACTGCGCATTTTACTTTACATATAATTATATTTTGATAAAACTACAAATACTTAAATAATCAATTTAATATATGCAATAAAAAAAACAGACATAACAAATAACAGACATGACAAAATCATTGATCGATTCGAATTTAAAACAGGATTTCGCGTCAATAAATCTTCTAATGAGTACCTCGAAATGTATTGATTTTGAAGCATGAATCAAGCATGAATCACTTATTAACTGATAAGTTCTTGACGCCTTCAAATTCGTAGTCACGAGCTTTTCGAGCATGCTGATTAATTTGCTTATAAAAGTTTGGATGAAACTTCGCAATAGATAAAATATCATAAAGGATCCAGTGGCTGAACATAGGTTCTTTAGAAAGTTGTAGCTAGTACTTCATTTCCTGTTTTTATTAGGAATTTAAGGATGGTAAATATTTTCTACTATACTTTTAAAGAAAAATTAAAGTTGAAATATTTAACAGTAATTTTTTATTTGGTGCCTGATGGCAGAGTGACTACAGTTAGGTGACACAGGCTTCGGGATCGAATCAGGGAGATGCCATGGATGTTTGTAGTGGTTCGGAATTCACTTTAAACCCTGGTCTAATATGACTAAGAATATAGTCTATATGAATGTAAAACTGACAATCCTACCCTATAAAAAAAAATCTCGTGGTATGCCAGTAGGCATACGGCAATACGGCCTAGGTCCATCATGGGGCTGAAGAAGTTTTTATCTACCTTCTTTCTCATTATATTTGCTTCAAAGTATTCGTTTCTGAGGTTCGAAACAGCTTGAGTCATCGATTATGATCAATGGTTTCAAAAACCAGGGAGATTTGATGACGATTGTGGTAATGTGTAATGACACATTCACACCAAGGCCTTTATCGGTGAAGTGTAAAACATTGACCAATCAAAGGCCTCTTAACACTTCCTCTGAGATTGTGATTGGACGACATCTCGCTGCTTTATGCTTTGGTGTGAATTCTGCTTATTAATAACTCACATTCACAATCAGACGGCCTTTTCAGAGCTGTTTGGGTTTCTTCTTATATTGGTAAGAGTTTCGTACAGATTCTCTCCAATAATGGAGGGCTGTTACCTTAACCCTCCCCCCTCCCTTTATCTCCTATCTGTGGATTGCTCGTGGCATACATAGGAGGAACATGAGCTGTAACACACATGGAAACAGATGCTGCCTGATGGCTGGCGTTCTGACCTTTAGTACCACAGGCGTCAAGTTTGAATCCTGGGGGGAGTGGATGTTTGTTAATGCCTCAGAATCTAAACAATAAAAAGCAGTCTAATTGGCTAAGGTGCGCAAAAAAATGACCGTAGAGTGACAAACAAAAATCAAGCCATTAAAAATTGTAGCACAAAACGTATTAAGTTTTCTCTATCACAGGTAAATTAATTAATACACAAATAAATTAACAAACTTTCTGGATTGACGATTTGAAAATTTATTTACTGATAGCTTTTTTTTTTACAATTTTAATGATCCTGATAGGACAACGAGATAGGACTAAGAAACAGCATATAATGTGCTTTATTTGAAATAAGTTTTTATTAAAAAAGATTATATAACATATGTTACTGTAACTTGTGATATCCCCCCACACACTACGTGCCTTTTTTTTCATGCAATATTAGCTCATAACTCATTGTTTACTTATTGTACATATACTTATTTCACTCATTTTACCCTCGTACTCCAAAACTGAACAACTATTATTTCATACATATCAAAGAAAAGTAGGAAGTCTTACTATTTGCAATACTACATAATGATATGCAGTTTAGACAATTCTTTTGACAATTTATAATTTGTCAAAAGGGGCTGGTCTATTTTAATGAAATGATTTGGTTTGCGATACTCTGGTACTGCCCCTATTTTTTTATTTCAATAGCTACTAAAAATTTAATCTGTATGGTGTAACAAATGCGCTTAAAAAAATTTAAAATTCTGAACATTTTTTTCTTCGTGCATTTTTTTGCAGTACTGGCGCTGGATACCTCAAGCTTCGGGTTCGAGTCCCGGCGGTGCCATGAATGCTTCGAGTGGTTCGGAATCTGCTTTAAGCCGTAGGTCCCTGTCTCATATAATTGCCCAATCAGACTTCTCATCAGCATATTCCCAAACTGTAAAGGGGCAACTCAATTCTAGGCACAGTGATATGGTGCAGTAGTAATAGTAGTATATTTTCTTAGCTTATACAGATATATTAATTTTTTTCAGTTGGCTTTTTTTTTATATTCACCGCAAATTAAGCTGAAAAGTTAATTGAATTATAAATTTCAAAAAAATTGACAAAAACCATTAAAATCTTTATCAAATATTTTATTTTATGTTTTTCAAATTTTGTTAAGAATTCTTGTTCTCATTGTAATTTCTCCCTTGTTTACTTCCTCAAAAATTTTAAAATTTTAATTTAATTTTTAACCAGTGGCATAAAAACAATTAAACTTCATTTCTAGAATATAAATTTCAAAGGAACTACATCATCAAAGATAATATTGCAAGGCTACATCAAATAATTGTTAAAAAAGAATTTGTTCAAATGGGCACAGTTTTACTTTTTTATGATGATTTCTACACAAATACGCAATATATATAAAAACAAATTACGAAATTAAAAACTGCAATATCCGAAATTTGTTGGAAGAGAATTTACTAAGCCACTCAGGTAGTTCAACGAATCACATGAAGTTTTAACTGTAACTGTTAACTCAAGTAAGATCTCATTCACTTAAAAAAACGTCTTCAATGTTTGTATTTCAACAGTTTGAATGCAAAATTATGCAGTTCAGAGAAATTCTCATGAAATGGCGCGTTCCCCTTTAACAACCCTATTAACTATTTGGGAAATTGAATCCTCTAATTGCTCAAAGCCCCGTCTATTAGGGCGCTTAAGGATAAGTCCAACTGAGTGGTAGAGAGGACGCGGAAATGATGTCCTCACTCGACCAGCACGAGTTCTAATAGTTGAAGTCGCAGTTGCAGTTAAATACAGTGCTATAGTAGTTTGCAATAGCGTGAACACAGATTGTCGGAGCTATGAGCAGTCACTTACGGAGTTACATATTCAACAAGCGAGAGGTTGAAGTCATTAAATTGTTGAGAGAAAAAATAATTCTTAGATTCAGTTGAAAAATAAAAAAACTAAATGATAATAAGTTGTTGTCATCAGTAACTTCAAAGTTTTTATGGGTTTGTGTGTGTGTGTGTATAATTTTTTTTATTATACTGATATTATTTTTGTGATTTATCAACATAACATATTTAGTTGTTGTCATTAGTTGACATTGTAATTTTATGGAGCCGTTAACTGTTTTAAATTATAAAATTGTAAGGCTATTATAAATAACTCTTAGGATATACCAAATAACTGTTATAATCAATTAACTATCAACAAATACTGTTAACTTTTTAAAATTATAAAATTGAAAGACTGTAACAAACAGCTGGTGATATATCAAATAACTGTTATAATCAATTAACTATCTAAATAAAAAAATTCTGTTAACTGTTTAAAATTATAAAATTGTAAGACTATATCAAATAACTGTTATAATCAAATAACAAATACTGTTAATGGTTTTTTTTTTTTTAATTATAAAATTGTAAAGCTTTATCAAATAACTGCCAGAAACGTTTGTTAGAATAGACATTGTTTTACTTTTTTTTTTTTTTATAATGATTTTCACACAAAATACACAATATATAAAAAAGCAATTACGAAATTAAAAACTGCAATACCTGAAATTTGTATTAAGAGTAACTTCTAAGCTGCTCAAAGTTAAAAGAATCACGTGAAGTTTTAACTGTAACTTTAGAACTCTAATAAGATCTCATTCACTTAAAAACGCCTTCAATGTTTGTATTTCAACAGTTTGAATAGTTTGAATGCAAGTTATTGAGTTCGGACAAATTCTGGCGAAAATGGCGCGTTCCCCTTTAACAACCCTATTTAACTATTTGGGAAATTGAATCTCTAATTGCTCAAAGGCGCTTAAGGATAAGTCCGACTGAGTGGAAGAGGAAACGATGTCGCACCTCACTCGACCAGCACAAGTTCCTAATCGTGGAGGTCGCAGTTGCAGTTAAATACTCTATTATAGTAGTTTGCGTCGCATACCACAATAGCGTGCACACAAGATTTGTCAGAGGGTACGAGCAGTCACTTATGGAATACTATAATCAACAAAAGAGAGGTGAAAGTGATTAAGCCATTATGAGAAAAAATAATTCTTAGATTCAATTAAAAGTATAAAATCTTAGTATTAATAAGTAGTTGCCATGATTAATTTCTTGCGGGGTTTATTTTTGTGTTTATGTTTATTATACTAATATTATTTCTTGTTGGGCAGCATAGCATATCAGTTTTTTTATTAGTTTGGCATTGTAATTTTATGGAGTCATATTCTGTATTGGCTTTTTTATCGTATTTTATGTATGCATGTAGTAATAATATAATAATAAAGTAAGTAAATAGTTTATGTTCAAAGCATTATATTGAATTATGTAAATTCCATCTGTTCATAGTGCGCATGTGGGCCTTCTTCTGTTTTGTATATACAGGGCGAAGTAAATAAATCTATGCTCTTGTTTTTCAATTGCTTGTAAGTGAACAAGAGATTTACAATAAAGTGGATATGGGATTCACCGAGTATTTGCTGATTCCATCTATCGACACCCTCCCAAAGTCACGATACAGTTTATGTTAAACTTCCATTGATGGATTTTAATGGAGAACAATTGAAAAGAATTCAAATAGGGGAGTTTCATAAAAGTAATCAGCGGCATTCCAGTAGATGTCATTGTTTCGTCGGTTATGCAGCTTCAATTGGGTGTGGTCCAAATCGGTTTCAAGTACAAACACATTTATTTTTTACACGAAGTACGACATTAATGGGATTTGGTTTGGTGTCGTGATGCCAGATGGTGACACTTGCTTGTCTTTGACAGAGCTGTTTTTTAACGTGGGGGTGTATTTGAGCTTTGAGACTCTGATCCCACGAGAGAGGGGCAAGATCCCCGTAGATGAAGAAAGAAGAAGGAGGACGCTAGCTGGAAAAAGGAAGGGATGGGACGCTGCGTCGAAGCGCAGAGAATGGACGGTGTTTATTAACATTAATTGTTAACTATAAATATCATTGCTTAAAATATCACAGCCAATGGCTTCATTTAAAGTAACGTCCCCTTACTGTGTTTTGCATGTCAAACACCCTAGACACCTACTTCAAGGATTTGCTAAGCTTTGTTTAGACTGGAGGAGAAGTCTAACAAAACTGTAGGTTCGACTTTCCGAATGCATCAGTTGAAACCGGTGTAACCCTACATAGAATTTGGGGTTTCAGCTGGGATGCGTCTCTTTCCAAAGCGCCCAGTTCTACATAAATTGGGGTTCGGCTGCGGATGCATCTTTTGCAAAGCGCGAATCCATTAATACCACAATGAACTATAAATATTTATTTAACACATAAGCATGACTATGTTGATATACTTTAAAAGATTGGGGAAGGATTCCATTTCTAGCTCTCGGGATGAGGATTGTTATTTTTTGCCAGTAACCTTTGCGTCCCACTCGGGCAGGTTAGATGCCAGCTAGGACATCTCACCTGTAAACCGCAAGGAGCTCTTGCAGTGCATAGGAGAATTTTGGTACACAGGTACAGTTGGACCCGATAGGTGGAACCACGGATACAATATTATTTTTTTTTGTTGTTGCAACATAACATATCAGTTTTTTTTAATTGGTTGGCATTTATAATTTTATGGGTTAGATTCTGTATTGGCTTTTTACCCGTGACATGCATGCATGCATGTAAGATGGAAATAAATAGTTTATGTTACATTTCACATTTATTGATTTTAAGGAGAACAACCTAATGAAGAGCAGAAATCAGACAAAGTGCATAAATTGGTCCAAACTTTTTATATATGGTTGTTTAAATTTATTTAAGAAGCTACTGATTTACAAAATTACACTTCAACTTATAAGTCTTGGAAAATAAACTCTTGCAATCATATTTTTGAATATCGATAAAGTCAAGTACTCTGGAATAAGAAAAAAAAAATAATCCTAAACATGCATTTGGCAAATATTTTTCATCTCAATCGAAAACCAACAGAATTGAAACTGGATTTTCGAAATAAAATCACATTTGAGACCAAACAGGACGTTAAAAAAAGGGGATCTTCCATTGAATATTTCAAATCACGAAATACTTATTTCAGTCTCACTTCATAACTTCCTATACACAGGGAAGCAAAATCTCCGAGGAATTTTTGCAATAAATTTGAGATGCTTCCCCTCTTTTATTCGGAAACTGCACGAAATGCATATTCCTCTGAAAAGAAAATTCTGTTTATCTGTGTTATAAAGAAAAGAGTCAAAATTTCCTTAAAAAAAAAAAAAGACCATGCTTGTCATAGGGGTTACGGTAACCTTGAGTTACGATTAAAGGTTAAGTGCAGTTACTCACGCTCTCTGTGAGGTTTTTCTTTGCGGATTTGCTGCCGTTAGGGCCTTAAGGTTGTCTTGTTTATAATGCCAGTTTTTGAGGAAAAAATTAAGTTAACACACATTGATAGCCCCACTTTAAAAAGAAATTCACCTTTGTTCGTTGTGAGGGCAAACGTAAAATATCTAATATATTTGCACACAGTCTTTTTCATTTTATCGAATAAATGAAATTTGTTAGATTAGTTAAGAATGCTTTAAAATAGAATTTTTTTGTTTTCTTTCTCTTTTGTTGAAAGGGAATATACTCAAGTAAATTTTTAGGTAATTCGGTTTCATATTCTTTATAGAATTAATCTAATGTTTCAATAACATTTTTACATAATTAATCAGGAACAAAAAAATTCAAGAATATCAGTACATTATAATTAGATTAATTCATTAAATTTTTGTATAAATTATTTGTTGAATTGCGAAAGATTTAATATTCAAACTGAACTTAAATATTATTTCATATAAAAAGTATTTTTATTTTGTATTTTATTTAGAGTTTTTATTTGTCTTTCAGATGTTGAATTTTTATGTCTGTGTAATAAAATTAACATCTGAAAGACAAATAAAACTCTAAAACAGACTGTAAAATACTAAATTAAAATAATAAATATTTAAATAAGCAAAACTGTAACAAAGAAATGTTGAAATAACCAAAACTTTAAAAAAAATGTTGAAATAGCAAAACTGTAACAAGAAATATTGAAATAATAAAAATAACAAGAAATAACTAAAATTGTAACCAGAAATATAGAAATAACTAAAAGAATTGCAACAAGAAATATTATAATAACTAAAATTGCAACAAAAATAAGTATAATAACCAAAATAGCAATGTGAAATACTTAAATAGTTTTAAATTGTAACAAAAAACATTGTAATATCAAAACTGTAACCAGAAATATTGAAATTTGAAGAAGAAAAAAATATTTTTTTTGATTTTCAAAATAACATCACATTTGAGACCAAAACGGACGTTAAAAAAGGTGGCCTTCCATTGAATATTTCAAATCACGAATTCTTATTTCGCACTCTCGCTATACTTCCTATACACGGAGGCAAAATCTCGAGGAATTTTTGCAATAAATTTGAGATGCCTTCCATCTTTTATCTGGAAAACTTCTCAAATGCATATTACGCTGGCAAAAATTCTGTTCATCTGTTTTATAAAGAAAGACTCGAGATTTCTAAAAACAGTCGAAATGTAGCGGAAATATTGAAATAACTAAAATTGTAACAAGGAATAAGGAAATATCAAAAACTGTAGCAAGAAATATTGAAATAACCAAAAAGTGTAACAAAAATATTGAAATAACCAAAACTGTAACAAGAAATATTGAAATAGCCGAAAAATGCAACAAGAAATATTGCAACAGTCAAAATGTAGCAGGAAATATTGAAATAGCCGAAATTGTAACAAGAAATATTGAAAATAGTCAAAACTGTAACAAAAAAAATATTGAAATAACCAAAATTGTAACAAATATTGAATTATGAACTTGAAAATTGTAGCAGGAAATATTGAAATAACCAAATTGTAACTAGAAATATAAAAATAATAGCAAAACTGTAACAAATATTGAAATAGCCGAAATTGTAACAAGAAAATATTGAAATAGCCGAAATTGTAACAAGAAATATTCTAATGACCAAAATTTTATTAAGATTTTTAAGGAACTGTAGTTATTCATATGAATTACTATTGCACATTCGAAAAAAATTGCAGTTTTTGGAAATTGTACTTATATATATAAGTTTTGGAAAATAAACTAGTGCAATAATTTTTCAATACAAATAAAAGCCATTTCAAGGAGATTCTGGAATAATAAGAAAAAAATAATCCCCTAAACATGCTTTTTTTGGCAAATATTTATTCATCTCAATGGAAACCCAACATAGATTGAAACTGGATTTCCAAAATAAAAATCACATTTGAGACAAACAGAGCATTAAAAAGGGATCTTCCATTGAATATTTCCAAATCACGAAATGTATTTCACTCTCTCTATCCTTCCTCACACGAGGAGGCAAATGTTCAAGGAATTTTCAATAAATTTGAGATACTTCCCGTCTTTTATCGGGAAAACTTCTCAGAAATGCATATTCCTAGGGAAAAAAAATACCTGTTTGTTTTATAAACAAAGACTCATGATTTCCCTGACAAAAAAAAGCAATGCTTGACATAGGGTTACGGTATTCTTGAGTTACGATTAAGGTTAAGTGCAGTTACTCACGCTCTCTGTGAGTAACTGCACTTAAATCGTGCTTGCGGATTTACTGCTGTTAGGTTATCATGTTTATCATGCTAGTTTTTGCAAAAAAAAAAAATTTAGGGTAAACACACTTTAGCCCCACTTTGAAAAATTCTCTTTTGCTCGTTGTGAGTAAAAAACGTAAAATAACTAATATATTTGCACACAGTAATTTAATTTATCAATATATAAATTTTTTTATATAAATTACAATACTTCATAATAAAATTTCAGTTTTTCTTTTTTCTTTGTCGAAAGGATATACTCAAATAAATGTTTCCAGGTATTTCTGTTTCATATTCTTTACAAGTTAATCTAATGTTTTGATGTCACATTTTTACATAATAAGAATGTTAATCTAGAAGTAATCTATTAGAACTAAATGGTAATCTAGAATGGTAATCTATTAGAACTAAATAGTTACATTAATTAGTTAAATTTGTATGAATCATTTGTTGAATTGCGAAAGCTTTAATAATCAAACTACACTTAAATATTAAATCTTATAAAAACGTAGTATAATTCCGTAATGTAATAAAAATTAATAACTAAAACACAAAAAAAAAAAACTCTAAAGGAAAAAGATAAAGATTATAAGTACTAAAATTGTAACAAGAATTATTGAAATAACCAAAATTGTAACAAGAAATATTGAACAATCCAAAATTGTAACAAGACATATTAAAATATCCAAAACTGTAACAAGACATATTGAAATATCTAAAATTGTAACAAGAAATATTATAATAGCCAAAATTGTAACACACGAAATATTGAAATAGCCAAAATTGTAACAAGAATTATTGAAATAGCCAAAATTGTAACAAGAATTATTATTGAAATAGCCAAAATTGTAACAAGAATTATTGAAATAGCCAAAATTAAAACAGAATTATTGAAAAAGTCAAAATTTGTAACAAAATTAATATGTAATAGCCAAAATTGTAACAAGAATTATTGAAATAGCCAAAATTGTAACAAGAATTATTGAAATAGCCAAAATTGTAACAAGAATTATTGAAATAGCCAAAATTGTAACAAGAAATATTTAAATAACCAAAATTGTAACTAGAGAAATATTGTGATAACTAAAATTGTAATAAGAAATATTGAAATAAACAAAATTCTAATAATAAGAAATATTGAAATAAACAAAATTTGTAATAAATAATATTGAAACAACCAAAATTGTAACAAAAAGGGAATGTCGAAACAACCAAACCCATCATGCATTTGGCAAATATTTTTCATCTCAATCGAAAAACCAACCAACAGATCGAAACTGGATTTTCCGAAAAATAAAAATCACATTTGAGACCAAACAGGACGTTAAAAAAAGGGATCTTCCATTGAATATTTCCAAATCACGAAATCTTATTTCGCACTCTCTATCCTTCCTCACCACGAGGAGGCAAAATTTCGTGGAATTTTTAAACGTAACGTATATAATTACATAATGTAATAATATTAGCATATAAAACACATATTCTACTGAAAAAAATTCTGTTTATCTGTTTTATAAAGAAAGACTCAAGATTTCCCTGAAGAAAAAAAAGGCAATTCTGGTCATAGGGTTACGGTATTCTTGAGTTACGACTAAGGTTAGTGCAGTTACTCACGCTCTCTGTGAGGTTTCTTTGCGGATTTGCTGCCGTTAGGGTCTTAAAGCTTGTTGGATATCTTGCTTATAATGCTAATTTTAGAGAAAAAGAATTTAGTGTAAACACACATTAGCCCGATTTTGAACAGAAATTCTTTTTTTGTTCGCTGTGAATCCAAACATAAAATAACCCTTAATATATTTGAAACACGGTATTTTATTTTTATCAGAGATGTATATGAAAAATGTTATTAGATAAGTTACAATGCTTGAAAATAAAATTTCATTTTTCATTTTCTTTCTTGGAGAAGGGTATACTGAAATAAATGTTCGGTAATATTTCGGTTTCATATTTCTTCCCAAAAATTAATCTATGTTTAGTTATCGTTTCTTACGAAATTGATCAGAAACAAAAAAACTCAAGAATAGCAGAGCTAAATATATAAATTAATTAATTAAATTTTTTATAAATTATTTGCTTGAATTGCAAAAGTTTTGATATTCAAACTGCATTTTTAATATTAAATCATATAAAAAGAGATAGTGTAGTTACATAATGTAATAAAATTAGCATGTAAAAACACAAATAAATCTCTAAAGATTTGATTGTAGGAACTAAAATTCTGAAGAAATATTGTAATATTCAAAATTGTAACAAGAAATATTGAAATAAGCAAAATTTTTAGTTCCCCAATCAAATCTTTAAGGTGCAATACCGTATATTATTTTGCTGCTATGTTTATGTTCAAAATACATTTGGGCAAACTCATCAAAAAACTTTTGCAATTTCATTTGCTGCAAAAAAGAACTGATCTTATGTTAGCTTTCCTTTTTTTGTTTCTGATCAATTTCGTATAGGATTGGAAGAAGCTCCTTCCCTTTTCAGAAAATGACGCTGTGCCATCTGGTAGGGCGTCCGGTCGGCAGTTTTCAAATATATTGTTTACAGCTTTGGGCTGCGTGGACCCAGCAAGCCCCATTTCTCTAGGCTCCCGGCGTGGGTAATCCAGCCTGCAGGCTGACAGCGCCCCTTGGCGCGGCTGCAGCCTGCTGACCACCGCCAAGGCGCGAACCAAACCAGAGTGCACATTTTACTGACCGTGGTACATCTTCCAGCAGCCTGGTTTGTTGCCAAGAAAATTTGCAAATAATTTCGTGTTGGCGTGAAGTCCTGACTGGTGTGGCCTCAACCATCTTCGAAGTGAAAAAGCGCCCTTGTTCAGAATTATTTCTGACTTCAGATCTCGTGACCAGCCGATAGAGGTATATAAGGTTGAGCACAGCAAAACTTTGCACGTGTTTGACCTTTTCCTTAGGTGACCAAAATGTTTAGCCTGCTGGCCGGAAAGAACAGCTGACAAGAATTTTGTTTGTGACGCCCCTGACCCGGCCGGCCAATTTGACTTATTTCTTTTTAACTGACTGAGCCACATTTAATATTTATGTATTTTGATATTTGAGCGGCTATTACCTGACCCGGGCTTATTTTCTTGTTTGGACATTTATTTCAATATTTTTCTTTGTATGAACATATTTTCCTTTGTGAACTGCCCCAATTTTGAGTGCACTGAGACCCGACAGCAGAAAATATTTGTTGGCCAAGAGCCAGCCCGGCAGTGGCTGACCAACCATTGACCACTTTAAAGCAATGTTTCAAAAATGTTGAGCTGATATTTCTGGTTGTATCTGTTTCCTTTTCCCCATTTGCTATTTCTCTTTCAAGCCTAATTCAGCATTTATTTGTATTTCTGACCTGGCCTTTTTTGCTACGACCCAACACGATTATTTTGAACTTATTTTGTGTTTCCCTTTCTTCTTTGTTCCACATTCAACATTTCAACTATTTGACTCAGTAATATTTTGTCTATTCTTTAGGTTACCATTGTGTTTCCGGAAATTATTTGAGCCCAGCCATGATACATAACGAGAAGCAAGTTCGGTTGTGTCGTATGTGAGCCCCACATCCACAAGGCTGATAAGCATCTAATTCATTCTGTTGTAATCTGGTCGGATGCCTCGAGATATCAGTAATTCGACTGTAAGTATGAGCGAAACGCGAGTTTGGCTCGGCAGAAAACTCAGCAGAAGCCGATGCTGTCAACTGAACTAAAGTACTGCGTTCTATCCTGTCAGTTGACCACACGTTTGTGTGTAAAAGGAAAAGAGACTCAAAAATATGAAGATTTTGAGCTGCTCTCCAAGCTGGCATAACAAGACAGCCACTAAGACCCCAGCATCACAACGTGGGGCTACTGCAGTCTTTCTTCAGGCTCCACAGGCACGCCGGCAGTTTTTGGAAAAAGGCTGAGAATCTTTATTGGGCCTATAGCGTGCGGCATCAATGAGTTTCTTCATCCTGATCTTCAGGCACTCAGAAATATTACAGGACGCCATTGCGCGTCTTGTACTGTGCTGTATTCCATTTTCATGCGTTCGACTTTCTTCAAGTGCTGACAAGCTACATTGTGTATTCCCAAAGTGCACGACCCTGTTTGGTGACCAGCGTTACAACCAACTTCAGCACGTGACCAGCCCACTGACACGTGACCACGTATTGATGGGCCGGCCTCTTGTTCCCGGTTTTATTTGACCATGCCTTTTGGTGACAGTTGGCTTCTGAGAAAAGCCAGCAAAAAACCTTAACAAGTTTGGCTGATATTGACGTACCCAAAATTGTAACAAATATTGTGACTCTTACTGTGTATTAATATGACCTGAATTGACGTTATATGTATTTCTTCCAGGCCACACACAGCCTGACCTGTTACATTTACAACAACTGGCACGGCCACGGCCTCTTTAATATTTCTCATTTTGACCACTGTATATTTCTTTGACCCACGACACGACTTGCCTTTCTTTCGATTTTTACATTGTATTACGTAGCTCAGGCCCAATGTTTAATTATTACAACTGCTCTTGGATTATAAACTATTTAAGGAAATTCTGTTTCTCGTTACTGGTTATAATATTTCTTGTTACGCAATTTACAGTTATTTCTATATTTCTGGATTGCAATTTTGGGTCCGGCTCTTGTTTTGTTTCTTACATTTGACTCTTCCCAGGCCGGACACATTTCCTGACTGCTGTTACCGACACAGACTCAATGGCTCTTTGTTTACATTTGGGCATTCCCAGCCACGAGTTTGAGTATTCCAATATTTGACCACGGTACAGATTATTTCCAATATTGACCCGGTTTTAGTTATTTATTACAGTTTTGGTTATTTCCTATTTCTTTGTTTTGGTTTTCAGGAGCCATTGACTCTTTGGCCGGGCACTGATTTGTATTTCGTTTGACACGGCTTACTGATTATTCAGGCCGGACACAGTATTCAACCTGACGCTCAGCCCGGCTCAGCCTTTGCTGACCCCCGGCCATTTCCAGCACCCCCATTACGGTCTATGCCGCTGTTTCAGATTTTCGACATACAGTATAGGGCAGCGCAAACCACCACACATGAATGTATTTAAAAAAGCCGGTTCTGAGTGCTCTGGTCAAGGCGCCACAGCAGCAATTGTCACAGTATAGTACGTATTTTTGTTCTGTTCCAGCCATGGCAGGTGAACTACAGCAAAAAAAATAACGATATCGGCTCCTGCGTACGCGTGCAGAAGAAAACAAAAATTCCTTGCAAAAAACATTCTAACTAAATTAGGCAAAGACGTGGGCAGGCTCATGTACCAGATGACCGTTGCCCAGCTGTGTGTGTGGGCCAGCTTCCGCAACAGGGTATCCAGCTTGGCTAAGGCTAACACTGTAGAAGCTCGGCATGGCTGCACCACGCACCCAGCCAATCGCCTGCCACGGTGTCATGATCTTTAAATTTCTTTTGCATAGGTAGGGTTTTTCGGAAAGAGTACTCTGTTTGCAGTTCCAGATGAGGAGGCAGCTGCATCTTCCGGCCCTTGCTCCTCCTTTGGAAGTAGTAGAGGGGCAATGTTCCACGATGAAGATCCCCACCAACGTCCCTGTTGTTTCAAATGTGTTTCAAATCATTTCAACTCGTGCAGACTAAGCAGGATGACCCTTCAGATTTTCCACCTCGTATTCAAATACATTTTCAAGTTTGCATAGTGGATAATTTACAGAAGCGCAACTTCTTATTTAAGCAACCTGCGGTTGACTGTTTCCAATCCCAGGTTGCTCCTTTGCAATCAGTAAAACGGTAATGTAAACATAGCTCTCATCTTGTCGTATCCATATCAGGCCAAGCCAACCAGGGTCTGACTTTCCCTGCCACAAAGCATGTTATGACGCATAACAAAGCAATATTATGGTTCAACTGTATCCTCTCATCACCGCGCCCAGGGCGGACTCCATTCACCCGGCCACTTCCCGCTGACAAGCCTGATCTCAAATCCAGGCTCCAGCCCTGCAGGCCATGTATGCCCCCCCGTGTGTGTTTCCAGCTCAATGGAGCTTTTACATCCCCATGCAGGAGCAAGCACTTCCTCCCAGGGCCTCCCGAAAATGTGGTTTTGACTTTCCTCCGATGAAGGCCAGTGTTCTCGGCATGCATTTAAATGGCATTTATTTTGTGATATTTATAAGCAACAACCAATAGGCATCTAGACCATCAGGCCTTTCAACTCCGGCATAGTATTTCCCGTACACCCCACGTTGTAGCAGCTCTGGTGATCATTTGCTAATATAATCTTATTCCATTTTAATTCATTTATTTATTGAAAACAGCTAACTGTTTTTCTTATCAATACTAGTATTCTCCGATATCATCAACAAGTTTGTATCATTGATAGTTAGTCGGCGCAAGCCTCCGCACCGACAGCTGCCACTTTGTGGTGAAAAACAGAACGCAAATTTCGGCACTGCAAAAACGAAGATTTGCATGGTTTTGCAATTCAATATATTGCGAACTGACCCCTTTTGACCGCCATATTATTACTGCACTTCGATGTACAATGACCATACTTGTCTGCATACTTTGACAACTGTAAGAAGTATATTGTACTTAATAATGGCTTTACGGCTCAGTATTATTGGGCCACCGCTGCACGGTCAAACAATGACCCCTACCTCTCTGGGCCGGTGTACTCCGCCAAGCCAGCTCAAGCACTCTGTCTGTTGTTGCACGCCTTCATTCCACCCGACAGCTGGGCTGCGACCTCCACGACCACTGATCGTATATTTCGGTCGAGATTTCCTCTAAGCATTGCTGGCAGAAAACCATTCCCCAAGCGCAACAAAGCATTGAGGCTGCACACCACTACTGCTCCGAACAACTGGTAAATTATTCAAGCTGTTGAAAATGCTTCCCATTATGAATATCTTGCTCAAGGCGCGTGATGGCGTAAAAACAACTGTCTATTCCCCAAGCTCGTTTCTGGCAGTTGTGCTTTTTGTATATTAAAAAACAGTGGCGTGACGACATTCATTCCTGCAGGAACCGTACTGGTCTGACCGCGGTACGGTTAACTGGCGCAGTACGTTTGACTGTTCGATATCTTCCCCGCTGGCCACCGCCAGCGGCCCCAGCCGGCTATTTTGGCTCCCAAGGATTAGCAACACCTATTCCCTGGTGAAAACTGCCCAGCCATATTGTCATCCTTTGACCTTTACGATAAATCACAAGTAATATCAGTACTCTGGCGCAAAAATTACCACACTAAGCCCTGCACTGACTGTTTAACTGACAGCCCGGAGAGCCATTTTCTCTCAGCCTGTCCAATGCACGTTGTGCTGGCTTCCAGTGAGGTGACAGCTGCAACTCCAAGCAATGATTCCTAGCCTATACCTCCAGCACTGACAGCTACGGCACTCAATAGGGCGACCAGCAGTGTTTTTTTCCTCCTCATTGAGACTTGTGAGTAGGGTCAAGCCATGTCGAGACGTGCCGAGGAACTGATACATTATTTTAGTATATAACTTTCCAACAAGCCTAGGACATTTCATATAGCAAGTATGTTTATATGTAAAAAAAAGCAAAACATTATTGGCTAAATTCTTTGAACTGACAATACAATATCTTTTATTATTCCCTGTTCATACCACTGATCATGCAAGGCTGAAGAGGAGGAATGAGCTAAAAGGAAATTCTTAACACAAGAATTTGAAAAGAGCACTAAAGCTCAAATATTTGATATTTATCAGTCTTTTTGAAAATAATTCCTTGCGATGTCAACTTGACTGTATGCCCTGACCTCTTAAGAAAACTACTACCTATCTCGACCCTTTTCAAGTTGCTGCCTGATTTGACTGTATTGAGTCTGACCCTCGGGTGGCTGCATGTCCTTCCTCAGCCGATAACACCTGCAACAGCACCAGTAGCTGCACAGTGTTATTACAACACAGCGCTGATAGTATAAAGTAGGCGCAGAAGTTTCATGGGCTGCTGACAGGTAGGGTGATCTTGATGCAAGCTTCATGTATTACCCTTTTTGCGATGCTCGAGTAATGGTGCGGACCACGAAAAAATTGCCGCTGAAGCGAATAAGTGACATTTAATGTAGTGAGTCGAGCTATTATTACATGGCACATGTAATCTGGGCCGGCAGCTATGTTATATAGTCTTTTTTGTAAAGCATTTCAAGCAAGCTGCCGACCAGCGTAAGAGCCCGGCAAAAAAAACATCATTTCAAATCTCCAAGGGCGACCAGTGACCACCTTATTAACAAGCGTTCATACTTCTACGACTCATTTTGCTGGAGCTGCTTTGTTGCCTGTTTGGGCTAGGGCATTAGCTCAAGCCCGGGATTCAAGCTTTTCTGCTGTGGTGCTCGGCTTAAATCACCCAGCTCGTATTCACCTCTATGTGTGCTGCAGTATCCAGGTAGGAGGAAAGGAGGCCAGGCCTGCCCTCGGAGAGAGGGTCTGCCACCACCAGAGAAGGCAAACTGGCGAAAAAATCTGTGTGTGTGGTC